>OY740782.1:44906179-45143679 GCA_963514005.1 Raja brachyura
TAAATCTAACTCTCTCTTGAAAACATCGAGTGAATTGGCCTCCACTGCCTTCTGTGGTCGTGAATTCCACAGATTCACAACTCTCTGGGTGAAAGTTTTTTCTTATCATTCACAACTCTCTGGGTGAAAAAGGTTTTCCTCATCTTGGTCCACTAGGACCTTGCGAACTATAAACCATATATCTATACTAATCTTGCATTAATCTAATTCTCCCTGCATTCGACCAACTCCCCCAAGATTTTGCCACTTGCTGTTGACTTGTGGTAATTTACAGTGGCAATTAATTTACTGACTCACAAATCTTTGGGATGTAAGGGGAAACTGGAGCATTTGGGGGAATCTCACACAACCTCAGGGAGAGCGTACAAACTTGCTCCCAAGGTCAGGATTGAACCTGAGACTCTGGGACTGGGACTGTGAGGCAGCTGATCTATGAGCTACATCATTGTGTCAGCTTGTCTAAAGCAATCCGTTGGAACTGATGGGCAAGGGTGATAAATAAATAATGAGTTCTTATTGAATCACATCATTATTGACTGTATGACTATTGATTTATGTTAGTGGATTTAGTCTTTGAGTTTAGATATGAAATTGGATGGTTATGTTTGATTGTGATATTCAAGAGGAAAAATCCAAAAATGGGCCGCTATTGCTCTAAATTAGAAGCACGCGAGGATTTATGTTCTACAAGAATTCCTTTTCAGAAGGTTCTTGATGAAAGTCCATTGATTTGAAATGTTGACACTCTTCCTCTTCGTATGGATGCTGCCTGACTGAATATTTTCAGAATAGTTTGTTATTATTTCAGACTTACAGATCACAGTAAATTACTTTTTGTATCAAATATTAATGGAATAGATAGGGTGATTGCACATAGTCTTTTACCCAGGGTTGAGGAACCAAGAACCAATGGAAATAGATTTAAGGTGAGAGGAGCAATGTTTAATATTAACCCGAGGGGCTTTTGTGAAACATCTTTCTCCACACAAAGGGTTGTGGGTATATGGAGCTATCTGCCAGTGGAGGTCATTGGGACAGGTACTATAACAGCATTTAAAAGATGGATAAGAAAGGTTTATAGGGATATGGGCTAAACACCGGCAAATGGGACGAGCTTTGATGGGGCATCTTGGTCAGCATTGACATGGTTGAGCATGGAAATGAGCCCTTCGGTCCACTGAGTCTACGCAGACCACCAAACACCTTTCACACTGGTTCTATGTTATCCCACTTTGGCACCCACTCCCTACACACTCGGAGTAATTCAAAGAGAAAAATTAACCTATAAACTCGTACCTCTTTGGGATGTGCGAGGAAACCGGAGCAGTGGAGGAAACCACTCTGTCACAGAGAGAACGTGTAAATTGCACGCAAACAATGGTTCAATGGTACAATGGCACTATATTTCTCACATATGTAACAATGAAAATCATTTTGCATATTTACACATTTGGGGCCGCCACGTTTTGCCACCATTTCCAAAGTCTGCCCGCGCGTTTGGTCTACCTCAGCAGCTGAGGTCAGGATAGAACCCGGGTCTCTACCAGCTGCGCCACTGTGGTGGTGATTTTTCATGAGTTTAATTTGTTTTCCAATGAAGGGTTTCAGAAAGTCAGGAACATGAACAATCCATTTATCTCATTAAACAGAATACTAATCACGGACTCTAGCTGGTGGAAGCGTATTCATCTGGCTCTGATTTCTCCAGCGCCCGCATGTGTAAATATGCAAAAATAATTTCACTGTTGCATATGTGAGAAAATGCTTCAAAATATTTAGTCATCATGACGATTCCTGCAGCCTGTGATCATCTTCCAAATGATACTGCCTTCTGGGTTCAACGGCACAGGAAGGTGAGGCCTGTTAATCAGTTCCTGGTGCCCTGACTCCAGAGTTGTTGCTTCCTGCTGATCTCCGCTGTAATGTGAGGGCAGCTCATTTTATCAGTCATCTCGGACCAAAGACTATTAAAAAAATAAAAGAATAAAGTCTCGGGTCTGACACACGTTACAAAGGCTAATATTTATTGTCCATTTCAGGCTGCCCTTAACATTTGTCACAGTTCTCAGGATGTTCCAACAAACTTCACAGTGAACTTCATAAGATGCTGTCACAACATAGGAACCATTATGCTAACCACGGCAATGTGATTCGTTTATAAGACCCACGCTGGTGATTGCTTTGAGAGTGACCCTACACCCCTACCCACAGCTATTAATAGGTGACTCTTATCCCAGCACCAACTGGTAAATCTTCCCACCTTTATCCTCATTTCTATTATCACTCTCTGCTGCTGCTTTCCACCCAGTGATATGTAGGTGAAGCTTAGAAGTAAACATTGCACCGGTTTCAAATCTTGGCCAAAATGCAATTTAAAAATTGCCCTTCACATCTGAGAACTGTTCAAAAACTAATCCTAAACTTTTATATGATTATGTTGTCATTTGGTTTTGAGAAACAGTATGAAAACCGGCCATTCGGCCCATTGAGTCCATGCCAACCACCTGTTCTAAGTCATCTTACTTTCTTATCCCTTCCCTACACATAAGGGGCAATTTACAGAGGCCAATTAACCTGAACGTCTTTGAGATATGGGTTGTTTACACTCGGAGGAAACTCTCACGGTCACAGGGAGAATGTGTAAACTCTACACAGCATGTACCCAAGGTCAGGGTCAAACCCAGGTCTCTGGCACCATTGTTGGCCTCTGTTCCATCCTGTTGGTCATCTATATAAGGATTCCTGCTTTTTTTTTCTCTTTGATTTTGTGAATTGCACAAACCCTTTATTATTTTATTTTATAAATAAAATTAAATTATAAAATAAAATGTTATAAATAAAAAAATAATGATGGCTGTGGATAGAGGAAAATGAGAAGACCTATTAACCATATCAGAACGTTAAAACTATTTAAAGAAGTTAGTGGAAGGGGATATGAGGACATGTCTTTCCAGCTTGAAGATGGCAGGATTCTGCAGCCCTTTACATGATTGGGTAATAGAGTTAGAAACCATTATCCTTCTGTCTAAAAAGTGCATGAAGGGTTTTGATCTACAGAGCTTTTACACTCAGTGCTGAAAATAAATTAGGTGGTATCATCTAATACCTTTAGTTTCTATTTCTGGCTTTCAAGATTTGTTAAATTCTGAGTATTTCAGCTCATTTCATTTCTAATTTCATTTCATATCCAAAAACCTCTGCTGCATTCTTGTTATTTTTACGAAATTTAGGCTGACTTTGAACCCTAATTCAGTTATTAGAAAGGCTTATGTTATTTGCCTACTGCCTTATTTGGCAATATGCCTTTCCAGTTACATCTTGGTAAATGTTTCTCATATGTTCTTCTACCATTGTGTTATCCTCACACCCCATTACAGTCCCTGGAACTAGATCAGGCACCATCTTCTCTGCTGGTTGCAATATTTCAATACAGAAAATATTTATGTACGCTATAAGAAACACCCTTGTGTTTTTATGCCCGTTACCTTGATTAATGGCACCCATATTTATGACTGCAATTATTAATGCATATTACTATAGATTATTGATATGTTTCTTCTACCATTTCATATCCACTGCTTATTAGTCTGTAACAAACTCCTAACAATAAAGGTTACACTCTTATTCCTCAAATCTAACACAACAGATTCACATTTGAGGTGAAACTCATCTTGAATTGTAGCACAGAAAAAGCAATGAAAAACTGTGAGCTTATTTTATGCTCTGAATTAATTTGCTGTTAACAAGAATGGAAAACAAATCTTTGAAAACAAGCAGCCATTATGAGTTTCACCCATTTTGCACTACATTCCACGGTGAGTTTTGCAATAATTGACTTCTTGGAATATTCTGATGCCATAATAAAAACTTTAGGTAATATTTTTACACCTTTTTTTCTCCACTGGTCTATCTCTCCTGCATATATTTTGTAAGCAGGATAAAAACAAATCTTGATTCTGCCTTACCCGTCTCATTGGCAGAACCTGTTCCCCAGGATGAAAATGTCAAATGCTGGAAGGGTCTCGACCTAAAGTGTCATATATTCATGTTCTCCACAGATGCTGCCTGACCTGCAGAGCTTTGTGTTTACAAATGCATAGCTTTAAGGCGAGAGGGGCAACGTTCAAAGAAGATGCGAGTGGCAAGTTTTTTATATGGAGAATGATGGGTGCCTGGAATACGCTGCCAGGAGTGGAGGTGGAGGCGAATATGATAGTGAAATTTAAAAGGCTTTTAGATAGATACATGGATACGCAGGGAATGGAGGGCTACAGATTATAGTGTATGCAGGCAGAGAAGATTAGTTTAGCTTGGCATCGTGTTTGGAATGGGTCAAAGGGTCTGTTCTTGCATCGTGCTGCTATGTTCTACATTGTGTTACATTACACTTATTGGCAATTTGTGAATCAAGGCAATTCATATTATTCAAAGCACATTTAATACATACAACTCAAATGTGCCTCCACTAGTTACTTCTTTTCGCTTTTTAAAATACTTCTCTAAACCATTTATCATTTCTGCTTCATTTTTTCACCTCCTTGCAACCTTTGGTTTAAACTCTGCCACAGTAAAGGAAATTGCAACCAAGTATTTCTTGAGTGAAGCCCACACATCTGTGGAAAACGTCTGAGTCTAGAACTTGTTCATTGTTACAGAGATCTGAATTCTTCTTGCATCTCTTTTATCCAGCTACATGTTTATTTCCTTTATCTTCGTATTCTTGGTCAACTGAAGGTACTGTCATGTATGAAGGTAGACAAATCTCCAGGGCCTGATCAGATATATCCGAGACCATTGTGGGAAACTAGAGACAAAATTGCGGGATCCCTGGTTGAAATTTACGAGTCGTCCTTAAATACAGGAAAGGCGCTGGAAGACTGGATGGTGGCAAATGTTGTGCCTCTTTTCAAGAAGGGCTGCAGGGAAAATGCTGGGAACTATAGGCGAGTGAGCTTAACAACTGTAGTTGGAAAGTTACTAGAAAGTATCACAGTGAGGAATGTGGGGAATCCACGGTGGTGGATGTTTATGTTAACCTTATGTAGTTGTGTGTCTTGTTGCTTTTTTAAATTATGGCTGTATGGTAATTTGAATTTCACTGTTGGTACATGTGACAATAAACTGACCTTGAAACCTTGACCTTGAAACCTTGAAATCTTAATTTGGATGAGAACATACGGAGCAAGTTTAGCAAGTTTGCTGATTATACAAAAGTGAGTGGTTTTGCAGATAGTGAAGATGGTTGTGAAAGATTGCAGCAGGATCTGGATCGATTGGCCAGGTGGGCTGAGGAATGGTTGTTGGAATTTAATACAGAGAAGTGTGAGGTGTTACATTTTGGGATGCCGAATAAGGGCAGGACCTACGCAGTAAATGGCAGGCCTCTGGGTAGTGTTGCAGAGCAGAGGGATTTAGTAGTACAGGTGCATGGTTCCTTGAAGGGCGAATCGCAGGGAGATAAGGTGGTCAAAAAGGCTTTTGGCCTTCATCAGTCAGAGTATTACGTTGGGAGGTCATGTTGCAGTTATATAAGATGTTGGTGAGACGGCATTTAGAATATTGTGCTAAGTCCTTGGCTAGATGTGCAGAGTCTCTTGCCCAGAGTAGGGGAATCAAGAACCAGAGGACATAGGTTCAAGGTGAAGGGGGAGATTTAGTAGGGGTCTGAGGGGTAACTATTTCACTCAAAATGTGGTGGGTGTATGGAACAAGCTTCCAGAGGAGGTAGTTGAGGTTGGGACTATCCCATCATTTAAGAAACAGTTAGAAAGGTACATGGATAGGGCAGGTTTGGAGGGATATGGACCAAGCGCAGGCAAGTGGGACTAGTGTAGCTGGGTCATTGTTGGCCGGTGTGGGCAAGTTGGACTGAAAGGCCTGTTGCACACAGTATCACTCTATGACTCTATGACTCCATGATTCTAACTGGATGTGACATTGGGAATGGTCCTTAAATTATCTTCATTTAAGTTCTGTTGTTCAATCCATTTTCTAATTTCTCTAACTTCTATCAGGTCACAAAATAGGAGTGCGCTAATGGAAGCCTCATTTGTGATTCATGGTTTGCTAACCCAGATGTGTTAGTCTTATTTGACAAATGTCACGATGTTTTTTAAGACATCTTTGAAACTGTTTTCTATTCAGGAAAAACAACGTAAAAAATATTGCCTTTAGAAGCAGTGCTGCAGTAACGCAGCGGGCCAGACAGCAGAATGGTTACTAATTAAAGCATCTCATATCTATGTGATACAAAGAAGACAAAATGCTCATAAAGTTTGGAGCCTTCTGCTCCTCTTGGTTCTACGCGCAGGTAAGCTTTATATATGTACCTAGTTGAAAACAGAGAGTCTGGTGTATAGTTCGTGCAAAGAGCTTGACATATATTTCATGTGTAACAGCATTTTATAGGGGGCTGGGGACAAGGAGGAGGTTGTAGAGGTAGGGGTTGAGGAAGAGGACAATGGCAATTAAAAGATACAATACGAGGTACATGCTGGAGATGTGGTAAGAATGGGTATTGGGCTCGAGATTGCAGTTGTTCTTTTATAGCCCCACAGCAACAGGGAAGGGATACAGCCCCTGCCCCTTTCATCATTCAGTAACCCTTTCCTATCCGGTAATCATAATCCATCAGCATAGGGATGCCGCAGAGGTAAGGTGGTACAGGCGGCTGTGATCAGATTGTTTAAATCAATGGAAGAAGAACCCATGGCTGCAGTCAAGATAGGTGACTGCCATTTCGACCTTCTTGTTGATACCGGAGCCACTACGTCATCTGTACCCCCTCCATGGACATCCCCATCAGTCAGACAAATATTGGGGCGGAAGATTGCAACCTTCACATGGTCCGCCCTGTTTCGACTAATGCAATCAACATGACGTGCACAAACGGAAGATCAAATAGAACTTGTCCACCAACTTTAGGCTGTGCACGCCACACGAAAGAAGAAGAAGAGACAAATATGAATACTATTGGGGTTGCCGGTGTCCCCATGATAGAACCATTAACAGAACCTACTCGTACTCAAATAAATGGCAAGCCACTTACTAATACTTTGATAATCTCTAGAACAGCCCCACTCACGTTACTGGGAATACAGCTTCTGTGCAAACTGGGGGCAATCTTACACTGTGCTGCAGATGGCATGTTTATGGAACTCCCTCAAATGCTGATTCATCAGTTGCTAAATTTAATTAAGGAGGAAGAACGAAGGCAAAAGATACCCATCCTATATTGTTGGAAATTGAGTAGAAATCCATACAGTCAATTGGTTAATCAAATCCATTGTGCTCTGAAAAGAGTGCAGGATTCAAAAGGATAGTATTTACAGTATCTTGTTGAAACCAGTCAAGAACATAAGCGAACGCATTGCACTGCATTATATACGCGCCTCCCTAATCCCGGGTACCAGGAAAGAGTCTCCCCTGGTTGAATAAACTCGAACAATAAACCGTGACCCCTTATTTGTTCTTTGGTGTCCCGGGATTAGGAATAATGGTCCACCTCTCTCAAAACCAAAGGGATCGATTTGAGATGGGAGACATTTCTGAGTCAAACTGGACTGTAGCTACTAGACCTCCAGCGACGGTGGAGAATATAGGAGAAATGATAAAAAGGTTGAAGGACAAACAGGTAATTCATGTTTTAAAGTTACCAATGGCAGAAGGAGATATTCAGATTAACTTCTTCAGGACACATGGGAAAAAACTTATATTGAAATTTTGGAAGGGTCCTACATCCCCCACAATTAATATGTGGATCACTGAAATGTCGGAGACACTTAATTTTGAAAGATTAAGACTTGTCCTTCTGGGCAAGTTGGATCAATTTAGTGGGATATGGTCTCCATTTATTGAATATTTAAAGGGTCAAAGTGGTTCGGTGCGAGAACCTGACTGATGCCTGAACGAAGAAATAGACGAAGACTTACATATAATAACCCATGATATATCTCCAATGATGTACAAACTGCTTAATACTTCATTCATTTTTCTGAATTTCTATTTTTATTTTATTTTTCTCTTATATTTTCTATCTATATAAAAAATGAAAAATTCATGGAAGTACAAATTAGAAATAACTGTTAATATTAATAACATTAAGAATGTATATGACATGTATATTTTTATTTTGATATGTACTTCTAATAAAAATATTTAACAAAAAAACCCCAAAAACTTCTTCAGGACACAGAAGGAAAGATCACATGGGTCAGAAAGGAATGTGACGCTATTTTTGAAAAGCAACAGCCACCAACTGAGGGTTACACAAAAAGCTGGAGAAACTCAGCGGGTGCAGCAGCATCTAAGGAGCGAAAAGATAGGCGACGTTTCGGGTCGAGACCCTTCTTCAGACTGGTCAGGGATCAGGGAAAAAAAGAAAAGCCACCTACTGAGGATCCGTCATGGTTACCAAAGGCTCTGGTCCGTACCCTATGAACTATGGGCAAAGCATAAGAATCTTGTAGGGTGAGTGCATTCAGCCCCTGAACATAAAGTGACCTTAAGAAAGGGTGCTGCTTTGCCATGTTTAAAACAGTACAAAACGGAGGCTGAAGAAGGGATAGCTACAGTCATCATATCTTTATCAAATCAAGGAGTATCAATGAAAATGCAAAGACCATATAAGACTCCTATTCTGCCAATCACAAAAGTTTGAAGATGAAATGAACAGCATTTTGTCCAAAACCTGAGAGCTATTAACAAAATAGTGACCCCTATTGCTCCTTCAGTACCTGACACCAATATAATTCTGTTGTAGCGGCGCCTGCTGGTGCACGCAGGCAGTAAATGGCATGCCAGTCTGCTTGTGAGCTGCGCACGCACCGTTGTGGTCAGACGAGTTGTAAGAACTGTGAGCTAAGAAGCTATTTTGTGAATAAAATATGTTACAAAACATAGTTCTCGTTCTTGCGACTACCAAACTGTCATCTATACCGGCGGAAGCTGACACCTTTACAGTAATTGGCCTATGTGCTGGCTGAAGAACATGGACGGGGAAAAGACCTGTAGCCTATTATTCCGTGCCGTTACCGGCTGTAGTAAATGGCATGCCAGCCTGCTTGCGGGCTGTAGCAGCAATGACTACAATGATAGAAAAATCAATCCCCATCGTTCTTGATCATCCGTGTGTAGTCACTGTTCCTCAAGCTGCGATGTTATTATTGAACTCAGCAGCGACACAGCATTGCACAGACGCTAGAAGAACAGGATATGAAGTTATCTTTTTATCACATCCACACCATACTTATCAGTGATCACCTGCTATGAACCCAGCTACTTTCAAGTTTAAGCTCAAGTTCAAGTTCAAGCTCAAGTTCACATTTATTGCCACATGCACCAATTAAGGTAGAGTGGAATTTAATTTACCATGCAGCCATACAATCAAAAAGAGCACACTACACAATAGAATACAACATGACCATCCACCACAGTGAAATCAACGTTCTTCACTGTGATAGAAGGCAATAACGCTCAGTCAGTCCCCCTCCTTTGCTCATCCGTGGTCGGGGCCATGAAGCTCCGCAGTCACTGCTACGGATGGCCCGATGTTCCAATATGCAACTCCAACTTTGGGACGGCAGACACTCCGTGGCTTGGAAGTCCTGAATCGGCCGCTCCGACCAGAGACCGGGGCTTCACGATGTTATAGGCCGCAGGCCGGCGGTCGGAGCTCTTCTCCGGCGATCCCCGGCAAGGGATCCCAGACTCCACGATAGAAAGTCTATGCTGCACCCGCGGCTAGAAGCTCCGTGGACCGCGACTTCAGGATGTTGTAGTCCGCAGGCCGGCGGTCGGAGCTCTTCTCTGGCGATCCCCAGCAAGGGATCAACCGGCTCCACGATGGAAAATCTGCACTGCTCCCGCTGCTGAAGCTTTGGGCCCGACTCCGGGAGAGGCCGCACCAATCCAGCTGTTAGGCCAGGAGGGAGGCAAAAATGTGACATGAGGAAAAGTCACATTCCGTTGAGGCAAGCGACCGAAAAACAGTTTCCCCCAATTCCCCGCTACCACCCCCCCACACTAAAACACACTTTTATACATAATAAAAACAAAAAAGAGTTGAAATGATGAACAGCTGCTGGTGAGGCCGCCGACTCGCGGCACCTTTGTACCACTGTACTTTTGTACCACTGTACCTTTGTACCACTGTACCTTTGTACCACTGTACTTTTGTACCACTGTACCTTTGTACCACTGTACCTTTGTACCACTGTACTTTTGTACCAATGTACCTTTGTACCAATGCCAGATGAAGATTGTGACCATGATTGTCTATTGCTTGTAGAAGTCGCTGCCACTCCCCGGCTGGACTTACAAATTGATAATCCTGATCTGGTCCTATTTACTGATGGCTCTTCACACCGACCTAGCGATGACAGATTATTAGCAGGATATGCAGTGATCACACCACACCAAATGCTGGAGGCGTACAGTTTACCATCTGGAATGTCTGCTCAGGCAGTTGAGCTGTATGCCCTGACTCGAGCCTGCATATTGGCAAAAGATAATGGTGCTAATATCTACACCGATTCTCTCTGTGCATTTGGGGTTGTAAAGGACTTTGGGCAGTTATGGAAAAATAGAGGATTCATCACATCAACAGGAAAGACTCTTAAGCATGATAAACTGGTCTTACATTTATTGGATGCTATTCAATTGCCACGGCAAATTGAAATTATTAAATGCGAAGCTCATACATCAGCGGATGATGATGTATCAAGGGGAAATAGGTCAGCTGATTATGTAGCCAAACAGATTCACCTCAGGCAAACCCCGCAATTACAAGCGGCTAAAATTAAGTCTGCAGCACAAAGAAAGCACCCGAGTAGCATTGATGTAACTCAGTTACAGGATGTCCAGAGCCTAGCACCACTCCAGGAAAATAATTTCTGGAGCAAAGCAGGGTGTTATCAAGACCCCATTATCTGGACCCACCCTGACGGTCGGGTAGTACGCCCCAGAAGCCTATTTTTGCCCCTGTCCCGTCTAGTTCATGGACAGGCTCACATGGGAAAAGGCGGGATGGCACACGCATTGTCCCAGCAATGGTATGCACCAGGTATATCGGTCATAATTGATAAAGTTGCAAGGACATGTCTGGTGTGTCAACAAAATAATAGGAAGACGCCTGCAAAATTTGATCACTTACCACAACCTGAACTGCCTTTTGAGAATTTGCAAATTGATTTTTTACATATTATGATTGGCTCGGAGAAGGGATATTGGCATGGGCCGCCTGAAAGGTGAGACAAAATAATGTCAAGATGCCCTTGTATTGTGTTTGACTTGCATTAATCATCTGTTGTTGAATAAGATTAACATAAGCGAAAAGTATGTTTTGACTAATGAAATAATTGGTACCTATGTAGTTGATAGAATATTTTCGTAGAGTAGTATTTAACAAAAGTTGTTTACTGCACAGTGTAACTGCCGGCAAATTCTGCTGTGAAGTCAGAACTGGTGGCCAATTTACTGGCGCCATCTCTCCATGATATCATGCAATAAAGTCTCTTGAAGCAAACCTGTGAAGTCTGTTGCTTTTTGTTTCCCTTTAATTTCCCTCTAAATTAATTTCTTCCACAATGTTTTTGTGATGTCTTTAGACAGATTAACGTCAGTTGGAACACTTGCAGAAAGCTAATGTTCTTCTTTGAAATAGTTCAATTTCATCTAGTACATCCAAACAAGATAGAAGGCTGTTCTGTACCTTTTCATACCTCCAGTTTCCCTCTCCCTGACTCAGTCTGAAAAAGGGTCTTAACCCGAAACGTCACCTATTCCTTTTCTCCAGAGATGCTGCCTGACCCGCTGAGTTACTCCAGCTTTTTGTGTCCCTGCAGTTCCTTTCGACACATAGAAGTGACTTTGGTTGAACATTGAGACTGTAAGCTCAAATCCTCTAACTGTGTTGCATTTTCTCTGTACCACTGGACTCAGCCTAGATTTTTATGCATAAATAATGAAGTGGGATTTAAATTTACAACCTTGTGATTCAGCGTTGAGATGACTAACAACTGAGTCACAATTTGCACTAATTGAACCTGTGAATTATGAGGAGAAATGTCCAGCTATATTTGATGGAATGTTGCTAAACTAATAGATGGTGGGAATAGTTCATCCTAGTTGCAACAAATGAGGCAGGATATCTCAGCATGTGTACTGAGGCAGGCTTGACAGGACATAAAAGACATCAACAAGGAATTTTTAAAAGCGTAGATGTATTAATTAAAAGAGAACACGTCTCGGACTATCTTTGATCGGGCTTTATCTTGCACTAAACATTATTCCCTTATCATGTGTCTGTACACTGTGAATGACTCAATTGTAATCATGTATTGTCTTTCCGATGACTAGTTAGCTCGCAACAAAAGCTTTTCACTGTACCTCGTTACACGTGACAATAAACTAAATTGAACTGACAGAGAAACTTGGGGGCAATGCAGGATAATACCATTACATTGAGTTATGGTCATAGGGGTTGCATTTGTGTGGAATTGGCCTATCCTCAAAGGGGTTTAGAAGAGTGAAAAATAATCTTAGTGGAGCATTACTAACTATTAAAGTGATTGACAGGGAAGATTTTTCAAGGCTGCTTTTCTCCTGTAAGAGAGTCTAGAACGAGAGCAGAAATTCTCAGTATAACAGGTCAGCCATTTTCAACTGAGCTGGGGAAATCCTTTTTTTCAGAGAATGTTAAATCTTTTAAATTCTCCACACTGGAAATATTTTGAATGCTCAACTAATGGGTCAAAGGCTATCATTGCCAGGCTTTGTCCAGCCCCCATCTCTCTTTTCCAGTTTTGTCCTCGCTACAATCAGTCTGAAGGGTCTCAATCTGAAACATCACCTGTCCATTTCATCCACTGATGTTATTTGACTCACTGGGTTTCTCAAGAACTGTGCTTTGATCAAAGTCATGATGTTTGAACACTAATCAAAGAATGTAGGGATTGAAAGGCAAAGTGGATGACATATAGGCTTGGCTATAATCTTATTGAATGTGTGTTATACGAGGGACTCAAAGAGCCATACACCTTATTGTGTAGGAGGACTGTTTGCGTTTATTTGAAACCTTATTGTGCCAACCCTGTTTTGTTCTGGCCTTGACAATTTTTCAGTCTCAAGAAAGGTTCCGATCCGAAATGTCACCTATTCCTTTTCTCCAGAGATGCTGCCCGACCCACTGAGTTACTCCAGCATTTGTGCCTATCTTCCATACACCTTATTGCGGCTTCTATTTCTTACGTTTTAGTCAATAATTTAAACAACGCTCAGAACAAGTTGCATAGACCATGATTTTATCTTTAAATGTCATAAATGAGTAAAATTGCTCATTCTTTAGATCCGTAGTTTATTTGAAATCAAGGTGGTTTCTGGATGGTGTTATATGGGCTTTGAGATAAGCCTTTCCTTTTATATCAGGCTGCAGCTTGAAGATAAATCAGGCTGATCCTCTGATAACCCGGTGAGTCTGACTCATTAATGTGGTCTGGATGAATGAAGATGACAGACAAAAGGCAGTTGAAAGGCATGTATAGGAATGAACTGCAGATGCTGGTTTAAACTGAAGATAGACACAAAAAGCAGGAGTAACTCAGCGGGACGGGCAGCATTTCCAGAGAGAAGGAATGGGTGATGTTTCGAGTCGAGACCCTTCTTCAGACTGGAAGCAGTCTGAAGAAAGATCTCGACCTGAACCATCACCTATTCCTGCTCTCCACAGTGCTGCCTGTCCCACTGAGTTACTCCAGCTTTTGGTGTCTTCAGGCAAAAGGGCAGTGTTGAGTAAATAGAAGTTGAAGGACATGAAGGGTTGGGTGACAGACGGGCAGGGAGCTAAGTGGGAGGTTGATTGAAGGGAGAGTAGAGAGAGGGAGAGGGTCTGTTGGAGGCAATTCGGGGAAGGGGAATGGAAGCAGGCAGATGAGGTCATGGGGTAATGAGTGTTCTTGCTTAAATAAATGTGCAACCTCTGGCAGGTACAGCTTGGATAACTGAAACTTCAGTGAAACAGAGATCAGAGGAAATTCTTCAATTTAATATTTTATGGTTGAATGTTCTATAAAGTAATAATTGTGAATTTATACTCAGAATTATGCTTTCTCATCCATCTATTTTGACAATAACAATTTATTTTTAAATATTCCACATATTCAGAATAATGCATGCAATCATGGTCCATGGAAAGCATCAAAGTATATTATAATTTCATATTTATATATGAAAATTAAAGTTTCATGCAATCTAACCATTACTCATGCACATTAGGCATAACATGTTTAAGAACCTGTAAATATAAAAGTATTTCAATTTTTAATGTGACTTAACATGAAGATAGATTAAAAAATATAGTAAGGCTTTAGTGAGGATAGAAATGCTTAGAAAATTGCAGTGAATCTGTCTTATTGCAGCTGCTCTCCCCTCAACCCCCCCCCCCACCTTCTTTTTTGTTGTTTTTTTGTTTACTTGTACATTTTGTTTCGTTTTTCTTATCGTATTTGTGTGGATGTGTACGTATGATTCGGGTGGATTGGGGGGGGGGGGGGGGGGGGGGGTAAGGGTAAGGGCTTTGAGGGTCGCTTATATACTGTTGCACAATTATGTCCTGACTATCACTGTTTGTTATCATTGTATGTATGCAAATTGCTGTGAAATTCAAATAAAAAGATTTAAATAAGAGAAAGAAAAATTGCAGTGAATCACCAGCAAAAAGCATATTTATTCCTGTTGCACATATTCCTGGTTAGAATTTTACAAGCATTTGATCTAGTATAATTTGCATCCAAGGCTCTTTAGCCTGGAGTAGAACCATTATAATGACTACAGAGGGATTTGCAGAGATTGAGATGGGCAGAAAACTTGTGTTTAATGAATCCATGTGCAAAATGCAATTTTGAGTCCGCTCTATCTTCATGCAGAGATATTTGCCTTACACCCCAAATACACTTATCTCTCGTACCAAATGCAAAGAAATTTCACCCCACTACACTTACATTGTTGGTTTTGAAGCAAACCCTAAACATTTTGGATTAAAAATTGAAATTACTTTAGCATCAGTTGCTATGCTTTGCAATGTTTGCATATAATCAAAAAGCAGGTGTGCAGCTTCAATGAAATGTTGTCATTTTGTAGTTTGGCTCTCAACTTGTGAAGTATCATACAGTTTGATCAACTGTGCTTCGCCTCCAGGAATTAAAAACTCACAGGTTTTCACATTGTCTTAAGTGAAAAACTGATGCAGATGCAGAAAATCACGATGTACTTTGATGGTTCATCTTTCTATCATTCTTGAAATTGGTCTGAATTTGTTTGAATATATGTTTGAAAGCCCTAGGGATGGAACAGGAGACACCAGAGACTGCAGACACTTTAGCAAAAAATACAAAGCCCTGGAAGAACTCAGTGGGCCAACAGCATCTGTGGATGGGAAAGGGTGGAGTAAAGTCTAGTACTGACCAGAACGTGAAGGGTGGTGGTAACAACAGAGGCTGGGAAGTGAACAGTGGAGAACGTTCGGTGTGGAGAACTAAGTGGACTTTCTGGACACTGATAAGAAAAGAAAGGGGAAGAGTGGACTGAAATTGCAAAGGATGGTGGCTTTAAACCACAGCCGTGCTCAACGGCTCGTGGGAGCCAGAGGGGAGGCGTCGAGTTGACTCTGTTTGGGGCAATAGATAGAGTTGTAAAGAAGGGATTTGACATGCTTGCCTTGATCAGGCAAGCTGTTGAGTATTAATGTCAGGAAGTCATATTGCAACTATATTCAAGTTTGGTGAGGCCATGTTTGCAATACTGTGTGCAATTCTAGCCACCACATTACAGAATGGAAGTGAAGTCTTTGGAGAGGCCGCAGAAGTGGTTCACCAGGATGTTGCTTATATTAGAGAGTATTAGCTATAAGAAGAGATTGGACAAACTTGGCTTGTTTTGTCTGCATTGTAAGAGGCTGAGGGGAGATCTGACAGAAGTTTATAAAATCACAAGAGGCATAGAAAAGGTAGATAGAGTCTCTTTTGCAGCGTAGAAATGCCAAATATTTGAGAACATAGCTTCAAGGTGAGAGGGGGAAGGTTTAGGGGAGATGACCAGGGCAAGGTGTCTGGAACGTGCGGATGGGGAGGAGAGGTATGGTGATGTTAGCGAATACGAGGCATTTAGACATGCGCATGAACAGGCAGAGGGATTGGAGGGATATGGACCAGGTGTAGGCAGAAGGGGTTAGTTTAATTTGGTATCATGTGCGTTATTTATCTATGTTTTCTGTTCTATGCTCTTTTCCATTTACACAAAACAAGTGCTACAGAAACAAGCTCAATTTTACTTCGGAGTTACGTGAGTGACTACGTGAAGAGGCCCGCCAGCCTGCATGCGCGTCAATATATCTACGCATGGTGCCACAACTGGCTGGCAGGCGCGTCGCTCCTCCAGCGGTAAGTTCAAAATCCTGCAGGTACGTTTTCGAATTTATTTTTCAGGTTGTTCTTGTTGCAGGAATCGCTTTTGCAGAGTTCCTGCTGAATATTTAATTATGGGGCAAAACCTGGACGAGCCATGGAGAAACTGATTAAAGACCGTGGGGAACCGGCTACGGACCGTGGAAGAACGGGTAGCCGGCGGCTGTCGGGTTCGCTACCCGAGTCGCTGACAGTGCAGTCAGCGACTCCGACTTCCACAGCCCCCAAAAGGTTGGGCAGCTAAACGGAGTCGGTGAGGCCTGGGCTGGGAGAGCCAGACCAGGAGGGTTCCCCTCCGACATACATGGGTACGTCCTTGGACGTTTAACCCATCCTAATATGGTCCATGAAACAAGGCGATATCAGTGCAGGTTCTCGAGTGCCTACGGCAGCGCCTGTTTCAGGGCTGCTTATTAATCTCCTTCTCAGTGGAGAGGAGTACGAAGGGTTAGTGTGTGACTGACTTCTAACCCAGAAATATGTCCGTGGCACATACTGGTATTCATGAGTAAGGTCTAGAATACTTGGGGGGGGGGGGGGGGGCAGAGTTCCCCTCACGTTACAAACCTTGTAAGCTACCTAAAGTCACAATATTTCAGAACAGGTGACGGAAATTGCCATAAAAAAACATGGGTTGTGTGTATTAATTTTGTATGGCCACGATGGAGTGGGCATTATTATAGTTGCCACAGGGTCACGTTTGTGACTATCATAGCCAATACACCTTATGAGCTGCTAACTTGATACCGATATATCTATGGTCACGATTTAGCCCAGGTCCCTGGCATCAGCACTACCAGCTGCATTATCATGCCAATAGAGAGAAATTACAAGGAATATTATTATCACTTACACCAATAAAATGTGTAGTGGAATCGGACCTGCCATGGCAGTCTAGACCCCCTGGCTGGAGAAGCCTTATTTGAGCTGTGCCTATCAGTCACCTGTGCGAGCTACACATGGTGGCTTCATGGTTTCCGCTCATTAGAGGGGACTGTGGAAGATTCTTCCCACAGCCGTCATCTTTATACATGTCAATAAAGTGATCAAATCTCTGATTTAAATGTGATGAGGATTTTCATTCATGTAAACGTCATTGCCCATGACTAATTCCTGGCAGGGTTTTCCACTCTGTCTAGCATATGGGGGCCAGAGGCGCTCCAGTCCTTCCCTGTATACTGCATTGGCAGCGGAAAGGAGCAGGACTCGGAGTCACTAGAACATACAGCCTGTTTGGTAGATAAGGATGCCAACAGAGCATGGATTTGCACAGCTGGTCCTGGCAGCTTCTGAAGGGAGCAACCGGACGACCCCAACTCAAGGCAAAGTGTAGCAATGTTACAAAATTTTGAGATTTAAAAAATCAAATCTGCAATTTAACCCATCAGATAAAGCATAAACATAAGTTTAATTTGATACCTAATTCAAATATCTTCAGTATTAAAAAAGTTATGGCCATTTTCATGGCTCACCCTGGTGATGGTCCGCTCCGTGACTGGAGAGGACCATCCACTGCATGACCAAATCAAATTGTTCATTGCAGAGTCTGCGAAGACCTTATCTAGGGCTCAGACTGTCTGGTCATACGTTTGGTCATGATCACTGTGGCCTGCAGAGATACTATCAACAAGTAGTACGTCTCTTATACAATACAATACAATATACAATACGGTTTTATTCGTCACATTGCACATAATGTGCAAGTGAAATGAATTTGCCAGCAGCAGTACAATGATAAAGAACACACACTACACAATAAAAATTAAACACAAACATCCACCACAGCATTCATCACTGTGTTGGAAGGCATAACATTTGGCCAGTCCTCCTCCATTTTCCCCCGTGGTCAGGACCTCCACCCTCCGCAGCCGTCGCTACGGGAGTCCAGATGTACAGGTAAGGTAAAAAGTCCAGGTAAGTCCTGAATCGGTGCCTCCCCACCGCAGACTGCGGCTTCAGGCTGGTGTAGGCTGCAGGCTGGCGGTCGGAGATTTAAAGATCGCGCCGCAGCCAGAAGCACCGCAGACTGCAGGGCAAGCGGCCTGGAGCTCCTCTCCAGGGATCCCCAGCGAGGGACCCCGCTCCTGATGGTAAGTAAGTCCCCGCCACGCCCACTGTAGAAGTAGGCCGTGGGCCAGCATTCGGAGCTTCTTCTTTCCCTGGGTCCCCGCGAGGGATCCTAGGTTGCGGACGCCATGCCAGCTGGAGCTCTGCAGACCGCAACTTCAGGCCGACGGCTGCCGTGGGCCAGCGAAATGGAGCGCTCACCTCCGGCGAGGGCTCGCCTGCTCCGCTCCACGCTGCGCTTGCCGCTGAAGCCCCAGGCGGTTCTCCGGGAACGGCCGCCCGATCCTCGCTGTTAGGCCACGGGGGAGGCGACATGGAAAAAGTCACCTCTCCGTGGAGGAAGCGACCAAAGCCTCCCCCAAGGTTTCCCCCTTACCCCCCCACACCATCCCCCACACAAGCCACACAAAGAAACATTAAAAACATCCATTAAAACATACTAAAAAAACAAAACAAGTTGAAAAAAAAAAACACGCTGCTGACAGGGCTGCCGGCTTGCAGCACCCCCACCGACCATGATTATATCAATAACTGGGAACTGTTCTGTATACAGTCCAACATACATATGACGCGGCATGTATACAGATGTTTGGAATCCTCTCTAACTAATATTTGACGAGGGATAGAATTATAGTGCCATAATTTGTGCCAGAAGTGCCTTGTCATCATACTTGTTGCTGGGATCAGGACATCACTTTGTCGGATCTCACACACTGATAGCCAGATTTATGAAGGGTATCTTCGGCTCAAAACCTCCCAGGGCCAAGTACTCAGAGATATGGGGTGTTGACATTGTGCTGACGCTGCTTCGCCGGTGGGCTCCAGCTACATCCCTGTCCTTGGTCGAACTCACTTACAAGTGGTTAGGCTCATGGCGCTGGTTCAGCGTTATAGAATCCAGTCGTTGCATAAGCTGCAATTGGACTGGATGGTTACATCTGCAGGCAAAATAACATTTATGTTTATGACTTTGTCAAACAGATCAGACCAAGGGCATCAGGTCTCAAACTAGATTTTTGCCATACCCCATGGATCTTCGGTTGACACATCTACAACAGTATGTTAAGGTCACCTAGAGCCTTAAATGCTCTGAACTAGCTATGTTACATAGAAAATAGGTGCAGGGGGAGGCCATTCAGCCCTTCGAGCCAGTTGTTAGTTACATGAAACCTCATAAAAAGGTATCAGTACAGACCATCTCCAGGTGGTTAAATCAGGTTCTGGCTTGTGCAGGAGTGAACACTGTCAGTGTCAAATCTCACTCCACCAGAGCTGCAACAACATCAGCAGCAAGGGTTATGGACGTTTCACTGGACCACATCCTAGCGGCTGCAGAATGGTCATACGAACAAACTTTACAAACATTTTATAACCCATTGTCAGACCAGGGGTATTTGCCAGCTCTATTTTAGGTTCTGTTTATAGTATCCGCCCCGATGAGAGAGGTTTATTATTATTATTATTATGTGTTCATTAAAAGCATCAGCATGTTTAAATCTATGTCATGTCTGAATGCATTATTAATGTTCACTCATCTGTGGTCAACTGATGCAGTTGTGATTGTGTGGACTCGTGTTCACGGCATGAAATCACAGAACTTCAAAATCTTCACGTAGTCACTCATGTGACTCCTAAGTAAAATAGTAAGATTAAATGATAACTTACTAGTTTGAAGATTGATCTTTATTTTATGAGGAGTTACGATGAGGGATTACATGCCCTCTGCTCCCAACCCTCTCTCATAAAGATCAGCTGGTATTCTAGTCTCTCGAATATTACTATATTCAGTTCAACAACTGTTATCTGTGATTTCGCACTATTGCTTTCAACGTTGACGCACATGCGGGCCGGTGGGCTTCTTCGCGTAATCCCTCATCGTAACTCCTCATAAAATAAAGATCAAACTTCAAACTGGTAAGTTCTCGTTTAATCTTACTATTAAAAGTTCAATTGAATGGCCTTTTTTTTTTACCACGTTATCAACATTCAATGTGAAAACTGCTAAAGGGAACTGAAAAATAAACATTTCACATGTGAACCAGTCTTTCATGGTTGTTGGCAGCAAATTGATGCTCACATCTGTTTATGATTTTGTTAGGATAAAGAAACTAGGGCATCAATTAAAAATGATGCATTGAAGGTTGCATAGTTACACCAAGCAATGTTGGTAAAAAGCGATGTAGAACTGGGAGTCCTGAGCCACGGCTATGTTTACTGACAAAGGAACCCCATATGTGTATTCTTGTAAGTGACAATTATTTTTAATATTCCTTGCGACTTGATGAAACCCCAAAATTGCTTTACGCTTAAAGGCAGGATGATTGACTAGATTAACTGAGCATGTTAAAAATGCAGTTTTTGACAATATGGAAGTAAGGGGCAGAAATAATTTTACCTCTCTTGTGTTTGCTAGCCTGCTTGGTAGCCAGATCATAAACTGAAGTGGATTTCCATTTCGTCCAAACATGCAGCATATCTGGAGCAACAGACTACTTACCACGAACATTTGGTGGAGATTTCTTGCCAATTACTTTGCATTTCTGTATTCCTTCTCAGCAAAAATGATCCTGCTGTGATGCCATTTTTGTGGGTGGCTCTAAAGTAGCAATAGTTGCAGTACTAGTTGTAAATAGCTCTTCACTGGGAACTGATTTAAATGTTAAGTGAATGGAGAAATCTTCTCACTAATGAGAGTGTCCCAAGTGAATTTGTTATAACCGCATCTGGATATGGTTTGATATGAGTGCTTTTGAAGGCCTAATTGTGTAAGTGTGGAGCATTAACTGTTTCCTGCCTCAGAATAAAAGGACGCACCTTTAGAAGGGAGATGAGGAGCAACTTCTTCAGTCAGACGATGGTGAATCCGTGGAATTAATTGCTTCAGACGGCTGTGGAGGCCAAGTCACTGGGTATTTTTAAGGTGCAGTTTGACAGGTTATTGATTAGTAAGGTTTTCACGGGTTATGGGAAGAAGGCATGAGAATGAAGTTGAGAGGGAAAGATAGATCAGCCATGACTGAATAGTGGATAGACTTGATGGGCAGAATGGCCTAATTCTGCTCCTATCACTTATGAACATGATAGCCCCTTGCCCCAGACATTCCATCACTGGATTTTTATACAGATTTCCAATGGTTTAATACTTCTTTATTATCACATGTACCAAGGTACAGTGATTTTTTCTTTTGCATACTGCAGATCAGTAAGAATCAGTAAGATTTTTGCCATATATAAGTACAATCCCAGATTAAGTACAGAATATATAGAAACAGCCCACTGAGTCCATATGCAAGAGTTGGCAGGTTTTGGCGCCATTTTCAAAGTCACAACAGTGCATAAAGGCCCATTGCAGATTCCAAGACAACCTGTACCTTGGCTAGTTTATGTAAAAAGTAGAACTAAACTAACCAAATAATTATAAAGCAGAAGCTATTATTGGCAGTGTAAGAGCTATTGGCATTATCAACATATTTATTTTAACTTGCCTGTTAAAGGTTAGTAAAAAACAGAAATGTACATAATCATTGCTTGGTTATTAATCGTTTATATTGGCGGTTATGTCATGAGCCAAGATTAATTATAACTTAAACTAAATTGGGGTTAGTGACAAGGACAAATGGGACTGTTTGTGCAAATGTAATCCAACCTCCATTTTAAAGTGATGTTTTTCCTAATCAAGATTGGAATGAAACAATTAAATTCTTGTAATAATAAGAACTGATAAACAGATCTCTGCGAAGGGTGCGGTCCTTGAATAACAGTCAGAAGCAATCATTTTCCAATCACTTGGCAAATGATTGGATCAATACTGATAACTAGGATGGTATACAATTGGTAAAGTAGAAAATGTAGGATGATAATGCGGACGATTGTCTATGAGTGGACCCATTGCTTATCATAGCCAGCTGGTCATTTCCTAATGTATTTGTGATACCTTGTAACATAGCAGAAAATGGAAGAGAGACTGCACCAAGCAATTATCCATACAGAACAAAATGGGTTGGGTCTGGACAGGCCAATGAATGCGGTGCGATCTTATGGAAGGCGAACAGAGGCATATGAAAGAGAAATAGGTTCCTGGAAACAGTCTGACACACCTTACCAAGCCCTCGATCAGTAAGAGAACCTGGGACTGCAGAGACCATAAGGCCAAAAATCGTGGAGCGATGGAGTCACACGAGTCATACAGGATGGAAATATGGCCTTTGATCGACTCATCCATATCTGCTGATACGTTTATTTACTCCAATCCAAACCCGCATCCCTGAATTTATTTCTTATCAATAAACCTGTCCAAATGCTTTTAAAACTCTATGATTGTTCCCTCTACAACCTCCTTTGGCAGCTTTTCCATATATACACAACCTTCCGTGAAAATATTTTTTCCCCTCTCATCTTAAATCTACGTTCTCTAGTTTTAGACTCCTCTTCCCTTTGAAAAGACTGTACAATCTACCCTACCTGTTACCCTCATCTATATAACTAAAAGTGTTATCTTGAACACTTCCTGTCTGCATTGTATATTGATTTTAGATAAACGCTGCCCTATATTGCTATGATTTTTGCCCATCTTACTCAGTCTTTCCTCCGCTGTGGCAGCTCCAAGGGTTTTTCTGATCGATTAAAAAAAAAAGTTATGAATGTTTTAAAAATCTTGAAATCAACAGATAGGTGCTCTCCCCTGTCATTCTCCATGATGAAGGTACCACCCCTTCCAGGGGAGGCAGGACTATAAAACCCCGGATGCCTGGACGTGAATCAGTCACTCTGGAAGATTGTGAGGGATAGCCCACAACTCTGATTCTAAGCTGTGAGTCAACTGAACTGTGAGTCTACTGAACTGTTAGTCTGCAATGTACTTGCAATAAATCATTTGTTAGCCCTTAATGAAAATTAAATGAGTTGTTTGGCCTGCCCTGTGCTTGAAACTGAAATGGCAATGGAAATGGAATAAGATGAGTTGTTTGGCCTATGCTTGAAACTGAAATGGCAATGGAAATGAAATGAAATGAAAATGAGATTAGTTGTTTAGCCTGCCCTGTGCTTGAAACTAAAATGGCAATGGAAATGAAATAAGATGAGTTGTTTGGCCTATGCTTGAAACTGAAATGGCAATGGAAATGAAATGAAATGAAAATGAGATTGGTTGTTTGGCCTGCCCTGTGCATGAAACTAAAATGGCAATGGAAATGAAATAAGATGAGTTGTTTGGCCTATGCTTGAAACTGAAATGGCAATGGAAATGAAATGAAATGAAAATGAGATTGGTTGTTTGGCCTGCCCTGTGCATGAAACTGAAATGGCAATTACATGAAATGAAAATGAGATGAGTTGTTTGGCCTTCCCTGTGCTTGAAACTGAAATGGCAATGGAAATGAAATGAAATGAAAATGAGATGAGTTGTTTGGCTTGCCCTGTGCTTGAAACTGAAATGGCAATGGAAATGAAATGAAATGAAAATGAGATTCGTTGTTTGGCCTGCCCTGTGCTTGAAATGGAAATGGCAATGGAAATGAAATGAAATGAAAATGAAAATGAAATGAGATGTTTGGCCTGCCTGAAACCACTCATTTCGGCCCACAAGGCCCTTATTAGCCGAGAAACCAGTCCCTTTTGCCCAAAATGCCCGTTTTAGCCCAGGAAGAGCATTTTCATATCACGAGCATAGCCCGTGCCAGGCTAGGAAAAGTCCAGAAAAAGGGCCTTTCACTGAGATTTCACAGATTTTTTTGAGTACCTTCAGCCCATCAGGCCTGTACTAGCCCCAGGAGCAGTCCCTTCGATCCATCAGTAAGTATTCCCCCTGCAAGTATTAAATCTCACCCAAGTATTTTTCCTCCCTCCCTTCATTTGCTCCCTGTGAGATCCAGGCCAGGGTAGACTTCCCCCCATTGCTGTGATCTGCAGAAATAGATGAAAAATGTCTAAAATTAATTCTCCACCCTCTCCCCCTTCTCTCTCACAGAGTCTCTCACCTGTTTTGGGCAGAGTTTCTGGCAGTTTCTGAGCTGCCAGACCACCAGCCCTGAGTGAGCTGCAAGTCCAAGAATCCATTTGGCCCACAATTGACCCATACTAGCCCTATGGAAAGTAGTCCCTTTGCCCACAACACCCATACTAGCACTCCAGTAAGCCCCCTAACCCCCCCCACTGGCCACCAATATTGGAATTGGTGGAGAGGTGGAATATTGTGTTGGGGGACCAAGCCTCCCATGTGAAAATGGGACTCAATGGGTCCCACTTAGTTTAGTAACATTTAAACCTCTGCAAGGTCACCCATCAGCCTCCTGCGCTCTGTGAGAACCCTCCCAGCCTATTCAGTCTCTCCTTGTAACTAAAGCTCTCCATTCCATCCAATATCCTGGTGAATATCTTCCACACTCTTTCTAACACTATCATGTCCATTCTATAGTGTGGAGATTAGAAATGCGCACAATATTCCAAGTGTGGAACACTTTGTACAACACAATATCCCAAATTATACTCATTACCATTACTTGTGAAGGCAAGCAGGCCAAATGCCTTCTTCACTGCCTTATTCGCCTGTATCACCATTTTAAGGGAGCTGTGAATATACCCTAAAGTGCCTCATACATCAACACTTCTTAGGACCCTGCCTTTTATTTCATATGTCCGGCCACTATTAGATCACCCAAAATGCTTTACTTGACGAGAGTCTGGATTAAATTGCATCTGCAAACTCCACTCAATTTACAAACCGATCTATGTCCTTCTGTATCCTTGGACAAAATAAACTCTGCGTCTGACACAAGAAAACAGAGGGAAGCTACAAGTATGACTGAGATTGATCACCTTGTGTTTTGACAGGTAATATACTGTGCAAGGCGTGTGAATATTGTCTTTCAGTTAAGAGTCTGGATAAAGTAGTTGGTAATATGTGCAAATTTGTGCGACATTAGTAGTTGGTAATATGTGCAAATCTGCCACACAACACAATCATGTGAATTAAGTTAAAGTGTAATCATTGCCAAGTTTTGAATTTAAAAGCCAAACATTTGCAATGCAAATATCATTCTGTGAAATTATTTGTTGAAAAATTGAATTAATTCTGGTAAATACACATTTCTCATACACTGACGCTTTGAGCAATACAGAACAGAATGTCCATATCTCAGCTCCTTTGCTTTTGACTAATTGTTTTTTTCCCTCTTAAGTACTTTTTGTACAGACTGCAAATATCAGCTTATCTGAAACTCGACCCATGAGCAGCTTTAAAAATCACAAACATGTTGCATGCTTGGAATATAAAGACATTCATGGGGTAAGGTTTAAATAAAATTGATTTTTTGAACAATAATTATCACAATGTAATTATCTATCGTTTTGTTTAGAAGGCACAATTACACTCGACGCAAGAGCAATAACACATTTAAAAGACACTTGGACAGGCACATGGATAGGAATCTTTTAGAGGGACATGGACCAAATACGGGCAAATGGGACTAGCCTTATATGGGGCATCTTGATCAGCATGGATGAGTTGGGCCAAAGGGCCTGTTTCCATGCTGTATAACTCTTACTATGATTTTTCCAGTAATTTTGCACAGTGGAAACTTGACATGATATCCTCACTGTTAATCTCTTTAATTTGATCTTCCTTAAGAATATTAATTAAACATCTTCTGCCTGAAGCTATGAAGCATAGAGTTTAGTTTCAGTTACTTTAGAGATACAGCGTGGAAACAGGCCCTTCGACCCATTGAGTCCATGCTGACCAGCGATCACCCATACACTAGTTCTATCCTATACACTTGGACAATTTTTACACAAGTCAAATAACTTACAAACCTGCACGTTTTGGAATGTAGGAAGAAACCGGAGACAACCAATGCGGTTACAGGAAGAGCGTACAAACTCCACACAGACAGAATCCGCAGTCAGGATCGATCCCAGGTCTCTGATGCTATAAGGCAGTAACCTTACTGCTGTGCCACTGTGCTGCCCCATATTATAAACAAAGCATTTTTCTTTACAGGTTTTGTTCTGTCATAGACTAGGAAGGAACTGCAGATGCTGGTTTAAACTGCAAATAGACACAAAAAGCTGGAGTAACTCAGCGGGTCAGGCAGCATCTCTGGAGAGAAGGAATACTGTAGGAGACATTTTGGGTCGAGACCCTTCTTCAGACTGCTTTCTGAATTCAGCCAGTCCAAAATGTCACCCATTCCTTCTCTCCAGAGATGCTGCTTGTCCCGGTGAGTTGCTCCAGCTTTTTGTGACTATCTTCTTGTTCTGTCAGATTGAAGTTATTGTCATGGTTTCTCTTCCAGCAAGGGATACTGTTCCATCTCTCTTCTTCAAATTGAAAATATTGGCAAATATTCATGGAGATATTTGAATGCATCTAGTATGTGCTACGTATATCTCTAGCTCAATATATACATTGTCCAGACCACTTTTTGCCATAGTTGGCAGCTTAATTACATGTTGCGTTTTGGATAAATACACCGTATAACATATTTTCACCACCAGGGGGATGCCATCACTTGTCCTTTATCCAAAACATTTTGGACAGGATGGCAGCCCCTAAGTCAACAAGCGCTGACAGGGCATTGATAATTTGCAGAGCTGAATCTGAGTTAAAACAGTTACTTATAATGTTTTGTGAGCCAAAAGTTACTCAGCAACAGTACAATACAGAGTTTTTGCAGTGCAATCAAAGAGTTTAAATATTGTAATGCCATCCTTTCCCAGGTTACATTATTGCAGAAAGGTTTTGCCCTGTTGCATTGCCTGACTTAATTTTGGCCTTCCCACGACACTCAAACCAAAGTAAGTTAATTTCAGACACATAAATTAAAATAAAATGATCTCCTACATCACAAAAATGTGCTGGTCGGTTGATTGGCTGATTGGTAAATTTACCCATAGTGTGTGTGAGTGCAGGGAGAATTAAAAGGGAATTCTTGGGCATTTAAGAAAAAATAAGCTCAGGGAAATAATTGGGGAGTGAAATTTATCGGAATACACTGAGCTGGCATAAATCCAATAGTCCAAATGGCCTCCATTTGTGCCTTAAGAAAATGTAAAAAATGTAGCATCAGTAAAATTAACATTCATCAAAAAATATCTGGTTTAATATAGGTTTTCACAACATTATAAAACTATAATTTTTGGTATTGGCATAGATCCTGGTAAGCCAGTAACTCTTTTGAAATTACAAGCACAGCAGCGGCCAAAGAGAAACAGCCTCCGATTTGGAAACACGCAATTTAACGGATCAGTTGCATTGTTTTAATCTGATGGAAAAACTGTACTCGCAAATGAGTTTTACTATATCAACGGTGATATAAGTAGCAGAAACACAAGCATGGTAATAATCTAGCAGTGACTTTCATTCTTCTTAAGGCGAATTTCCCATTCTAATCTAGTTAAAATAGTCCAGTGTGTTGCTCTAGGGTCAGAGAGAAGATTGGAAAAAATGAACATTGTTTTTTTCCTCTAGGCACGGTACAATAAAAGTACTGCCCATTGAGTACAGAGAATTTTTCCCTGCATTCTTCTTTTAATAATTCAATTTACTACGAACATTCAAATTGTTGTTTTTGCTTGCTAATGACTTTTTAAACATCACTTAATGATGAGAACATACTAATTCAACCAAGAAAGGCTTTGAATTAGACTGTGTGAATGATGGGCGATACCAGATTGAGGTGAGAAAGCAGTGGCCTGCACAGAGCAAAGCAACAATCTGAAGACAACTCAATTGCTTTAGTTCACACGTCAATATCAATGCATCATGACATACTGATTAAAGAGAAGGTGGAGTGGCATAAAATCTTTACCGTCATTTTGATGATGTGCTTAAAATTCTGGGTGGATAGAATAGAATAAATCAAAGTAATCGAGGGCTTAATAAAGAGAGGGTATGTGTGCGAGATTAAATGTGACACTGTGCCGTAATATCTTTGAATGCAGTTTCAAGGCTATAGAATTCTCAAGCTAATGTGTGTGTGACATCACAGTGTGAAATTACAGCTGGACTTTCGATGCTTTGGAACATAGAACAGTATAACACAGGAACAGGTCCTTTTGCCTGCAATGTCTGTGCTGGTCATCATGCCAAGATCAACTCTGCCTGTTCATAATCCATATTCCTCTATTCCCCCACATATCCATATGCCTATCCAAAAGTCGCTTAAATGCCACTATTGTATCTCCCTTCAACACTGTTCCTGGCAGTGCGATTCATGCACTCAAGATCCTCTGTATAAAACTTGCCCAGTCAACACCTTTAAACTTTATCCCTGTCACCTTCGAGTCATAGACTGACACAGTGTGGAAACAGGCCCTTCGGCCCAACTTGCCCACACCGGCAAGTTGGGCCGAATCATGTTCCAGCTACATTAGTCCCACCTGCCATATGGTCCATATCCCTCCAAACCTGAGAGGGACCTTAAAGCTACGCTCTCTAGTATTTGATATTTCAAAGGGTTCAAAGGCTCGAAGAGTATTTTATTGTGAAGTGTATCAATTAAGGTACAGTAATACTCGTTTTACCATACCACCATACTAAAAAAAGCAACAAGACACACAACTACATAAAAGTTAACATAACCATCCACCACAGCAGATTCCCCACATCCCTCACTTTGATGGAAGGCAATAAAGTCCAATCTTCTTCACTCTTTATTATCCCACGGACGGGGCAGTCGAACCATCCGCAGTTGGGGCGGTCGAAGCTCCCGTGATCGGGGCGATCGAAGCACCGGCGTCGGGGCGGTCGGAGTTCCCGTAATTGGGGCGGTCGAAGCTCCTGTGGCCTGGAGCTCCATAATTCGATTCCTAACCAGGGATTGCGAGCTCCACGATGTTAAAGTCTGCAGGCTCCCGCGGTTGGAGCTCCTGAAGACGATCCCCAGCAGAGGCCGCCAGTTCCACGACGTTAGGCCGCAGTGTGGACGGAGATACAATATGTTAAAAAATCACATCGCTGTCGAGGTAAGAGATTAAAAAAAAAAATCCCCCAACCCCCCCCCCCCCCCCCCCACACATAAAACAACGCTAAAGAACACTTAAACATGCATTTAACTCATACTAAAAAAACAACTAAGAAGGAAAAGAACGAGTCAGACTGTTGGCGAGGCAGCCACTGCGGGCGCCACGCGGTGTTCCATTGTGGGAAAAAGATTCTGACAGTCTACCCTATCTATACCTCTCATAATTTTATATACTTCTATCGGGTCTGCCCTCAACCTCTGGCATTCCAGAGAAAATAATCTAAAAAGTCTGTTCAACCTCTCCTCATAGCTAATACACATTAATCCAGGCATCATTCGGGTAAATTTCCAAAGTCTCCATATCCGTCGTACCGGGGTGACCAGAACAATGCAATACTCCAAATGCAGCCTATATTGTAATGATTATATAGGTAATATATTATTATATGATATATGAAAATATTATATACAATGATATATTGCATCTAATTTTGCATGAGAGTAACCTGGTGGGCTGCCTGCGGCCACGTGCAGCGGTGAGCCAGGTTTGTCACCGTGAAAAAGGAGCTGGTGGGTTGCCACCTGTGCGGGAAGCTTGGAAACCGCTGAGCACAGCCCCAAAGACCAGAGAGTCGAGGAGGAGGAAACCCCTGGTGGCGACAGACTCATGAAGTGGGCTGATAGGAGGGCGATCAGGGTATTGCCTCCAGCGCCTTCAAGATCTGCTGCAAGAGATGCCCCTCATCACCCAACAAAGGCGGTTGGGCGATGAGAGGGATGTCAGTTGGAAGTCTGAGCTGTCCAAGGGCGACAGAGGAGGTCCTGCAGCAGCCTAGTGCTTACCTGGGCTACCTGGATCGGGGGTACTCAGTACATCAAGCATGTGAAACGGACTTTGAACTTGGTACTTTTTCTTTTCTTTTTCACGTTCATAAATTCACAAGTATAGGAGTAGAATTAGGCCATTTGACCCATCGAGTGAACTCCGCCATTCACTCATGGCTGATCTCTGCCTCCTAATCCCCATAGTCCTTGACACGGGTTCTAATCACAAATTTGTCTATCTCTGCCTTAAAAATATCCACTGACTTGACCTCCACAGCCCTCTGTGGCAGCCCAGGGGCCGCGGAGCGTTTTTAAAAGTGGGGGGGGGGGGGGGGGGGGGGAGGCTGAGAGATCACTGATCACTGGCCCTGGGGGTACCCGGCGAGGGAGACGAGCGACCGAGGGGGGGTGCCCCCACTCCCATGGGAAGGGACTTTTTGAAATTTGATGTATTAAACTCATGTTTTAGTGTATTGTAGAAGTATGATTTCAATGTTTTTTGTTTGAAGTATATTTAAGATGATGTAGGACCTACATGAGAGATAGGAGCAGGTGATTATGATTTTTGTTATTGCTCAACCTCCAAAAACTGGGGGATAATAATACAGGCCATCCCCCACCTCAAAAAGTGGGGGGATATATAAGAAGAATAAGAATCTCTTTATTGTCATTGCACATGGTGCAACAAAATTTAAAAAGTCAATCCAACTTATCCCCCATCCCCATCCCGGATCGACGGCAGTGCCTTCCACGGTACGGAAAATTTGGCGATTTGTTCCTGCAGTTACAATAAGTGAGAATATAGCAGGCAAGCAGGATGCTTTCTCCAACCATCCCCATTTGAAGGCCACTATCTTCCACCGCTTCTACCCAGTGCTTGGTACCTACTTCCAGTAGCCACTGGTTGTCCTCCAGGATGCACCGAGCCGCAGCCTGGTCCATGCCCATCATCAGGACGAATTCGGCGCAGAGACTCTCACAGCAGCGGTGCAACGCTTCCTCATCGCCTTCGACCATAGGTCCGGCCGCCTCCGATGGCCCGGGACTCTTGCACTGAGGTTGCTCCATGGCCAGAGCTGCTGCGAGCGACTCGCCAGCCCGGCAAACACGCGCCGGCCCCGGCTCCGGCTCCCTGTCCGCATCTGCCCACGCTGCTGCTTCTGCTTCCATCTCTCCCTCCTCCCCGGCTCGCCAACACCCACGCCCAGGTTGCTCAGAGCACATCTGCGCCTCGTCCAAAGCCGGAGACATTGCAACATGTCAAGCCAAACAAGTGGGGGGGGGGGGGGGGGGGGGCTACAGCCCTCCCTCAGCCACCCCCCCCCCCGGTTCCGCGGCCCATGCAATGAGTTTCACAGATTAACTACCCTTTCACTATTTCCTCTTCACCTTCTTTCTAAAAGAGAGCCCTTTAATTCTGAGGCTATGTCCTCTGGTCTAGACACTCGCACCAGTGGAAACATCCTTTCATTATCCACTCTATGCATTTCATTATTCTGTAAGTTTCAATGAGGGCCCCCTCAACCTTCTAAACTCCAGCAAGTACAGGCCCAGTGCTGTCAAATTCTCATCATATGCCAACCCACTCATTCCTGGAATCATTCTCGTAAACCTCGTCTGGACTCTCTCCAGAACCAGCATATCCTTCCTCCGATATGGGACCTAAATTTGCTCACAGTACTCCAAATTTGGCCTGACCTGCGCCTTATAGAGCCTCAGCATTACAAGTCTGTTTTTGTATTTCATTCCTCCTGATGTAAATGCTGGCATGGAACTTGCCTTCCTTACTACCAATTCAACTTGCAAATTAACTTTTTGGGAGTCCTGCACCAGCACTACCCCTTTGCACCTCTGATTTCTGGATTCTCTCTCCATTTAGAAAATAATCTATGCCTTTATTCTTATTACCAAAATGCATGACTCCACACTGCTATACTGCACTTCATCTGCCACGTATCTGCTCGCTCTCCTAACCTGTCCAAGTCCTTCTGCAGAGTCCTTGCTTCCTTTACACTTCCTGCCCCTCCAACTAAATTTGGCCACAAAGCCTTCACTCCCCTTACCCAAATCATTAATATACAACGTGAAGAGAAGCGGCCCCAGCACCGTAAAATTGAGCTAAAATATGGTGACGGGTGCAAAAATGTCACTGTGCAATGTAAATATGACAATAAAGAACCAATTGAAACATTGAACAGGCGCTGAAGAGACACAGTCTCAATTATGTCATAATCCATAGGGTTAAGAAAGTGCACATGAAGTTATGCTCCAGAGTGTTCCTGACAACTTGCAGGATATCTATTCTCCATCACTGATTCTTGACAGTATTTTTTCCTGCATTTCCAGCTTTAACTTTCTCTACCCAGTGTGCACTATCAACTGGGATCACAATTCTGTAGTTTGGAAATTGATTATTCCATTAATCTGTAAATGGTGAAGCCAAGTGTAATATACTTTGTCCCATCTCATTTTAAATTCGTCAATGGTGTACAAACTGGAGTCTAAACATAAGATGTTCTCTGATCCAAATCTCTGAGTCGGAGATACCGGATATTTTCTACTCTACATTACATGTTTTTCAACCACGACAATGATGAAAAGAGAGGAAACTAATTTCTCTGCATTATTTCTTTGCATTATGTGCTAACCCGGGAATTGTACTTATGCATGGCAATAATTTCACTGATCTGTCTACAAAAAAAAGGAATCTCACTGTATCTTGTACATGTGATAATAAAGGAACCATTCTTCTTGTGCAGGAAGGAACTGCAGATGCAGGGTTTGCGCCGAAGATAGACACAAAATGCTTGGGTACCTCAGCGGGACAGGCAGCATCTCTGGAGAGAAGGAATGGGTTTCTCTTTTCCTCTTCTGCTTCCTCTTTCGCAAAGACAAGTTATGCACCTGTCAATTACAAATGCTACCGTGTCCATATTTAAATAATGTAACATTCCGTGGCGCCATCTTGTGGTCAAGCTACTTGTCGATGACCACCTTCGATGGTTGGGCTCGATCTTTCATGTGGACCGGGCGTGATCTGGGCCGACCAATCACGCGGTCAGGGGGTGCGGGCCGTTAGGCGGTTGGAATTCGAAGGATTGGCAGTTGGAGTGGAACTTGGGTGTACACGAGTGACGGCACAGTGGTAGTAGTAAAATGTTAACTTGACGGGGCTGTATTGGTTATTTATTAAACAGAGTGTTTCCACAAAGCGTGGACCTCTACAGTTCCTACTTCATTTATGCTAGAGGTTAATTATGTCTCTAAAGGCATCTGCCAAGCACTCAAACATATTGCAGTAAATTAATTAATCACAGCAGATACATTATGAAATTCTTCAATACATTTATATTTCAACCATTGTTCTCATTATCAGCTTTTGTCCCATGTCCATTATGTCTGTTCATTCAAGCATCAAATTTGAATCCCCTTTCATTCTCAGAAGATCAAAGGGCAGCATCAAAGGATGGCACAGACTGGTAAAATGCAGCTTTGATGACCAAATCTATTGAACTCTCAACGTCAGCCCATTTCCTGTTGAAGGGAAATTAGATCGGACAGGGAGAATCTAATAGATTGACCTCCCTTGCCTCTTAGTGAATGAGAATGCCCAGGTTAATGCTTATGGATGTTGCCTTAAGGACATCCACCCAACTTTATCAGACTCAGGAAGGGTGTGGCTCAGTTGGGACGAACAAGGAAAGAAAATGAAAGGAAATAGGTGGTTACATCCTCTTTTAGGGAAGTGTATATTATTTAACAGCTTACTTTATTAGATGTCCTTCTTGGGAATCTGAGTCACTCAGCATAATAATCTGAAGGTAGTACAACTGAATAGAAAAAGCATATGGATGCGAATATGACTCCCCCAACATCGGGAACATGCTTCCTGCCTCTAGTGTGAACAAACTCTTAATAATCTTACATGTTTCAATAAGATCCCCTCTCATCCTTCTAAATTCCAGAGTATACAAACCCAGCCGCTCCATTCTCTCAGCATATGACAGTCCCGCCATCCCGGGAATTAACCTTGTGAACCTACGCTGCACTCCCTCAATAGCAAGAATGTTCTTCCTCAAATTTGGAGACCAAAACTGCACACAATATTCCAGATGTGGTCTCACTAGGGCCTTGTATAACTGCAGAAGGACCTCTTTGCTCCTATACTCAACTCCTCTTGTTATGAAGGCCAACATGTCATTCGCTTTCTTCACTGCCTGCTGTAACTGCATGCTTACTTTCAGTGGTTACACAAAAAGCTGGAGAAACTCAGCGGGTGCAGCAGCATCTAAGGAGTGAAGGAGATAGGCGACGTTTCGGGTCGAGACCCTTCTTCAGACTGGTCAGGGATCAGGGAAACGAGAGATATAAACAGTGATATGGAGAGATAAAGCAAGAACAATGAGTGAAAGATATGCAAAAAAGTATTGGTGATAAGGAAAACAGGCCATTGTAAGCTGTTTCTGGTGTGAAAATGAGAAGCTAGTGCGATTTGGGGGGGGGGGGGGAGATGGAGAAGGAATGTCAGGGCCCGAGGGCTGAGGGAGAGGTGGGGGGGTGGGGGGAAAGGAGCAGTCTGAGTTAACAGAATTGAGAAAATTCAATGTTTAAGCCCAGAGGATGCAGACTCCCCAAGCGGAATATGAGATGTTGTTCCTCAAACTTGCGGTGTTGTTCACTCTGGCCATGGAGGAGGCCCAGGACCGAGAGGTCCTTCACCTCCCCCATCCACTCCTTTCAGGGACCCAAGCAGTCATTCCAAGTCCGACAGAGGTTCACCTGCACCTCCTCCAACCTCGTCTACTGCATCCGTTGCTCCAGATGCCAGCTAGTCTACATCGGTGAGACCAAGCGGAGGCTAGGCGATCGTTTCGCCGAACACCTCCGCTCGGTCCGCAATAACCAACCCGACCTCCCGGTGGCTCAGCACTTCAACTCCCCCTCCCACTCCGTATCCGACCTCTCGGTCCTGGGCCTCCTCCATGGCCAGAGTGAACAACACCGCAAGTTTGAGGAACAACATCTCATATTCCGCTTGGGGAGTCTGCATCCTCTGGGCTTAAACATTGAATTTTCTCAATTCTGTTAACTCAGACTGCTCCTTTCCCCCCACCCCCCCCACCTCTCCCTCAGCCCTCGGGCCCTGACATTCCTTCTCCATCTCCCCCCCCCCCCCCAAATCGCACTAGCTTCTCATTTTCACACCAGAAACAGCTTACAATGGCCTGTTTTCCTTATCACCAATACTTTTTTGCATATCTTTCACTCATTGTTCTTGCTTTATCTCTCCATATCACTGTTTATATCTCTCGTTTCCCTGATCCCTGACCAGTCTGAAGAAGGGTCTCGACCCGAAACGTCGCCTATCTCCTTCACTCCTTAGATGCTGCTGCACCCGCTGAGTTTCTCCAGCTTTTTGTGTAACCCTCGATTCTCCAGCATCTGCAGTTCCTTCTTTAACACTTTGCTTACTTTCAGTGACTGATGAACAAGGACCCCCAGATCCTGTTGTGCTTCCTCTTTTCCCAACCTGACACCATTTAGATAATAATGTTCCATCCTGTTTTTGCTACCAAAGTGGATAACCTCACATGTATCCACATTATACTGCATCTACCATGCAAGTACACACTCACCCAACCTGTCCGTCACCCTGCATTCTCATAGCATACTCCTCACAGTTCACACTGCCACCCAGCTTTATGTCATCTGCAAATTTCCTAATGTTACTTTTAATCCCTTCATCTAAATCATTGATATATATTGTAAATTGCTGTGGTCCCAGCACCGAGCCTTGCGGTACCCCACTAGTCACTGCCTACCATTCTGAAAGGCACTCGTTAATCCCTACTCTTTGTTTCCTGTCTGCCAACCAATTTTCTATCCATGTCAGCACTCTACCCTCAAAACCATGTGCCCTAATTTTGCCCACTAATCTCCTATGTGGGACCTTATCAAATGCTTTCTGAAAGTCCAGCTACACCAATCCACTGACTCTCCCTTGTCCATTTTCCTAGTTAAATCCTCAAAAAATTCCAGAAGATTAGTCAAGCATGATTTCCCCTTCGTAAATCCATGCTGACTCGGACTGATCCTGTTACTGCCATCCAAATGTGCCGCTATTTCATCTTTTGTGATTGACTCCAGCATCTTCCCCACCACCGATGTCAGGCTAACTGGTCTATAATTCCCTGTTTTCTCTCTCCCGCCTTGCTTTAGAAGTGGGATAACATTAGCTACCCTCCAATCCACAGGAACTGATGCTGAATATATAGAACATTAGAAAATTAACACAAATGCGTTCACAATTTCTAGAGCCACTTCTTTAAATACCCTGGGATGCAGACCATCAGGCCCTGGGGAATTATCAGCCTTCAGTCTCATCAGTCTACCCAACACCATTTCCTGCCTAATGTGGATTTCCTTCAGTTCCTCTGTCACCCCAGATCCTCTGGCCACTAGTACATCAGGAAGATTGTTTGTGTCCTCCTTAGTGAAGATGGATCCAAAGTACCTGTTCAACTCATCTGCCATTTCCTTGTTCCCCATAATAAATTCTCCCTTTTCAGTCTTCAAGGGTCCAACTTGGGTCTTAACTATTTTTTTCCTCTTCATATACCTAAAGAAGCTTTTACTATCCTCCTTTATATTCTTGGCTAGCTTACCTTAGTACCTAATCTTTTCTTGCCGTATTGCCTCTTTAGTTATCTTCTGTTGCTCTTTAAACGTTAACCAATCATCTGAGTTCCTGCTCATCTTCGCTATGTTGTGCTTCTCTTTCATTTTTATACTATCCCTGACTTTGCTTGTCAGCCATGGTCGCCCCTAACTCCCCTTGGAATCTTTCTTCCTCTTTGGAACGAACGGATCCTGCACCTCCTGTATTGTTCCCAGAAATACCTGCCATTGTTGTTCCATTGTCATCCATGCTAGGGTATCTTCCCAGGTAACTTTGGCCAGCTCCTCCCTCATGGCTCCATAGTCCCCTTTGTTTAATTGTAATACTCACACCTCCGATTTACCCTTCTCCCTCTCAAATTGTAGATTAAAACTTATCATATTATGGTCGCATGCCTTACCGGGTCGCCATGCTGTTAGCTCCGGAGTGTGGTGACCGCCAACACCAACATCGAGGAGCTGTGGCTGCGGGCGTCCTGCTGCGGGCAGCACTGGATTTAAACAACCGCGGAGCCTGGGATTCGAGATTGCCAGTCGGAGCTCCAGCCAGCGCGGCCTGAGGACTTCGGGTGCCGTAGTCACCGTGGAGGAAACGGCCGCTCCAGACATTTCCAAGCCTCTGAGGAGTGTTCACCCGATGCTGGAGTTCCAGCTTCCCGGCAAAGAGGGCCTGAAAACATCGGGCTGGCTGAGGAGGCCACAAATAGGCCCCGACCTCAGGTGGACTATGAGGAGGAGGATTGGACTTTTTAGTGCCTTCCCTCACAGTGAATTCTGCTGTGGGGGGACGTTTCATGCTGAATCCTATAGTGTATTGTGTCTTTTTTTCTTTTTATTTTATATGGATGTATGGAAATCTAATTTCTTCTCTGTAAAGCACTTTGGCTTCAACATGATTTGATTTAAAAAGTGCTATATAAATAAAAATCACTTACTTACTTACTTACTACCTCCTAATGGCTCCTTAACCTCAAGTTCCTTTATCAAATCCAGTTCATTACACAATACTAAATCCAGAATTACCTTCTCCCTGGTAGGCTCCAGTACAAGCTGCTCTAAGAATCCATCACGGAGGCACTCCACAAATTCCCTTTCTTGGGGTCCAGTTCCAACCTGATTTGCCCAGTCTACCTGCATGTGGAAATCCCCCTTAACACCCGTAGTATTACCTTTACGACATGCCAATTTTAACTCTTGATTCAATTTGCACCCCATATCCAGGCTACTGTTTGGGGGCCTGTAGATATGTCCCATTAGGGTCCTACTTTTTACCCTTACAATTCTTCAGTTCTATCCATACTGCATCTCCTGATTCTATGTCACCCCTTTCAAGGGACTGAATTTCATTCCTCACCAACAGAGCTACCGCACCTCCTCTGCCCACCTGCCAGTCTTTTCGATAGGACGTATACTCTTGAATATTCAGTTCCCAGCCCTGGCCCTCTTCCAGCCATGCCTCTGTAATTCCCACAACATCATACTCGCCAATTTCTAACTGAGCCTCTAGCTTGTCCACTTTATTTCTTATACTTCGTGCATTCATATACAACACTTTAACTTCGGTATTCACCTCCCCTCTCACACCGGTCACTATCTTACTCTCTTATCCCTTCTCGAACTTTCCTTCCCTTTAATTTGGGAGTCTTTTGTAACTTTTCCTGTACTCACTTCCCCTTTAACTCCATCTTTATACTCCCGATTTTTCAATCCCTCCCCCCCCCTAACTATTTAGTTTAAACCCACACGTGTAGCACTAGCAAACCTGCCTGCCAGAACGTTGGTCCCCCTCCAGTTAAGGTGTATCCGTCCCTTTTGTAAAGGTCACCCCTACCCTAGAAAAGATCCAAGTGGTCTATAAATCTAAATGCTTGCTCTCTGCACCAGTCCCTCAGCCACACATTCAGATTCCCTATCTCCATGTTCCTGCCCTCACTAGCACGAGGTACTGGAAACAATCCAGAGATAACCACCCTAGAAGTCCTTTTTTTCCAATTTTTTCCTAACTCTCTAAACTCGCGTTGCAGAACCTCCTTCCTCTTCTTCCCGATGTCGTTTGTGCCCACGTGCACAACTACTGCCGGTTGTTCACCTTCCCTCTCGAGGATGTTCTGAAGTCGGCCTGTGATTTTAAAAAAAAAATGTTTTTTTAATGTTTTTATTATTTTTTTATTGGAGGAAAAAAACCCCAGTACATCTGACGTATTGCATTAGAAACATAGAAACATAGAAAATAGGTGCAGGAGTAGGCCATTCGGCCCTTCGAGCCTGCACCGCCATTCAATGTGATCATGGCTGATCATCCAACTCAGTATCCCGTACCTGCCTTCTCTCCATACCCCCTGATCCCTTTAGCCACAAGTGCCACATCTAACGCCCTCTTAAATATAGCCAATGAACTGGCCTCAACTACCTTCTGTGGCAGAGAATTCCAGAGACTCACCACTCTCTGTGTAAAGAATGTTTTCCTCATTTCGGTCCTAAAGGAATTCCCCCTTATCCTTAGACTGTGACCCCTTGTTCTGGACTCCCCCAACATCGGGAACAATCTTCCAGCATCTAGCTTGTCCAACCCCTTAAGAATTTTGTAGGTTTCTATAAGATCCCCCCTCAATCTTCTAAATTCCATCGAGTACAAACCGAGTCTATCCAATCTTTCCTCATATGAAAGTCCTGACATCCCAGGAATCAGTCTGGTGAATCTTCTCTGTACCCCCTCTATGGCAAGGATGTCTTTCCTCAGATTTGGAGACCAAAACTGTACGCAGTACTCCAGGTGTGGCCTCACCAAAACCCTGTACAACTGCAGTAGAACCTCCCTGCTCCTATACTCAAATCCTTTCGCTATGAATGCTAACATACCATTTGCTTTCTTCACTGCCTGCTGCACCTGCATGCCTACTTTCAATGACTGGTGTACCATGACACCCAGGTCTCGTTGCATCTCCCCCTTACCTAATCTGCCACCATTCAGATAATAGTCTACCCTCATGTTTTTGCCACCAAAGTGGATAACCTCACATTTATCCACATTGTACTGCATCTGCCATGCATCTGCCCATTCACTCAGCCTATCCAAATCACCCTGCAGCCTCCAAGCATCCTCCTCACACCTAACTATACCCCCCAGCTTGGTATCATCTGCAAATTTGGAGATGTTGCATTGAATTCCCTCGTCCAAATCATTAATATATATTGTAAATAGCTGGGGTCCCAGCACTGAGCCTTGCGGCACCCCACTAGTCACTGCCTGCCATTCTGAAAAGGACCCGTTTACTCCTACCCTTTGCCTCCTGTCTGCTAGCCAGTTCTCTATCCACATCAATACTGAACCCCCAATAGCGTGTGCTTTAAGTTTGTATGCTAATCTCTTATGCGGGACCTTGTCGAAAGCCTTCTGAAAGTCTAGATATAACACATCCACTGGTTCTCCCTTATCCACTCTACTAGTTACATCCTCGAAAAATTCTATCAGATTTGTCAGACATGATTTACCTTTCGTAAATCCATGCTGACTTTGTCCAATGATTTCACCACTTTCCAAATGCGCTGCTATCCCATCTTTAATAACTGACTCTAGCAGTTTCCCCACTACCGATGTTAGACTAACTGGTCTGTAATTCCCCGCTTTCTCTCTCCCTCCTTTTTTAAAAAGTGGGGTTACATTAGCTACCCTCCAATCCTCAGGAACTACTCCAGAATCTAAGGAATTTTGAAAAATTATCACTAATGCATCCACTATTTCTGTGGCTACTTCCTTGAGTACTCTGGGATGCAGACTATCTGGCCCTGGGGATTTATCGGCCTTCAATCCGTTCAATTTACCCAACACCACCTCCCGGCTAACCTGGATTTCACTCAGTTCCTCCATCTTATTTGACCCCCGTTCCACTGCTATTTCCGGCAGATTATTTATGTCTTCCTTAGTGAAGACAGAACCAAAGTAGTTATTCAATTGGTCTGCCATGTCCTTGTTCCCCATGATCAATTCACCTGTTTCTGACTGCAAGGGACCAACATTTGTTTTAACTAGTCTCTTTCTCTTTACATATCTATAAAAACTTTTGCAGTCAGTTTTTATGTTCCCTGCCAGTTTCCTTTCATAATCTATTTTCCCTTTCCTAATTAAGCCCTTTGTCCTCCTCTGCTGGATTCTGAATTTCTCCCAGTCCTCCGGTAGGCTGCTTTTTCTGGCAAATTTGTATGCCTCATCTTTTGTTTTTATACTATCCCTGATTTCCCTTGTTATCCATGGATGCACCACCTTCCCCGATTTATTCTTTTGCCAAACTGGTATGAACAACTTTTGTACTTCATCCATGCAGTCTTTAAATACCTTCCATTGCACATCCACTGTCAACCCTTTAAGAATCACCTGCCAGTCTATCTTGGCCAATTCACATCTCATACCTTCAAAGTTACCTTTGTTCAAGTTCAGAACCCTTGTTTCTGACTTAATTTTGTCACTCTCCATCCTAATGAAGAACTCAACCATATTATGGTCACTCTTGCCCAAGGGGCCACGCACAACAAGACTGCTAACTAACCCTTCCTCATTACTCAATACCCAGTCTAGAATAGCCTGCTCTCTCGTTGGTTCCTCCACATGTTGGTTGAGAAAACTATCCCGCATACATTCCAGGAAATCCTCTTCCTCAGCACCCCTGCCAATTTGATTCACTTTTGCCAATGTCATTACATTTCCCTCCATTTTGTTTTTTATATATAATAACAAAATAATCCTTAACCACCCTCGCTAAACACCCCTTGGCAGCTAATGTGTTCACAATACAAACATATCACAAATACAAATGCACATTTTAACAATAATAAAGTAATAAAACAGAATAAAGGCGGCTCCCCACCTACTGTCAAGTGCCCTCAGTCAATAGGTAGTTCCTTTAGACCCTCAAAGTATGATAATTTTTACCCTGGCACTAGGGAGGCAACAGACCATCTTTGAGTCTCGGCGGCTGCCACAGAAACTCCAGTCCGTACCTCGGACAATAGAGTCACCCACCACTATAGCTCTGCCTGACGTCAGTCTCGCCGGTCGAGTGATTTAATAATTAATACAGCAAAAGGGTCTGCAGGGTGACCGGGGATGGTAGCTCATTATCCAGGTTATTAAAGATTTAAAAAGAATAGGGAGAAGGGGAAAGTAGGTGATGGCTTTATTAATTAAGGAATGACTCAATGCCGTTCTGAGTCCTGATACAAATGCAGTGGATCATGATGCAAATTTAATTTGGGTGGAAATAATGAATAGCAGGAGAAAGAAGACACATGTGGTTTAGTCTATGGGTCCCCATGGTGTTGATTCTTGAGAGGACAAAGCATAGATGCGGAAATGTTAATGGCAAGTAAAAAGGGAACTGCAATTATCATGCGTGATTTTAATCTGCATATTGATTAAGGTGGAAAGGGTACCGTGAAAGAAGGAATTTGTGAATTGTGCCATGTTTTTTTTTTTAAGAGCAGTATGTGACAGAACCTACCCCAAAACAGGGTATTTTGTCATTTGTAATGCATTAGGATAAATATAATGTTTAAGAAGGAACAGCAGATGCTGGAAAATCAAAGGTAGACAAAAATGCTGGAGGAACTCAGCAGGTGAGGCAGCATCTATGAAGGCTGCCTCACCTGCTGAGTTTCTCCAGTATAAATATAATATTTTGCTCATACCAAATTCTTAGAGCATAGTGATTATTACTTAGAACAAAAAGTTGGAGTAACTCAGCAGGTCAGGCAGCATCTGTGGAGGGAAATGAATGGACATGAGTCTGAAGTAGGGACTTGACCCGAAATCGCCTATCCATTCCCTCCACCCCTTCCCACCCAAACCACCCAAACCAAACCCAGCTACCTTCCCCAGCAACCACAGAAGATGTAACACCTGTCGCTATACCTCCTCCCTCGATTTTGTCCAGACCCCGACAGTCCTTTCAGGTTAGGCAGAGGTTCACTTGCATCTCCTCCAACCTCATCTACTGTATCTGTTGTTCAAGATGTAGACGCTTATACATCGGCGAGAACAAACGTAGACTGGACGATCGTTTCACGGATCTCCCGGTGGAGGACACTATAATTCTCCTTCCCATTCCAATACAGGCTTTTCTGTCTTAGGTCTCCTCCATTGTCAGAGTGAGGCTAAATGCAAATTGGAGGAATAGCATCTCATATTTTGCTTGGGCAGCTTACAGCCCAGTGGTATGAATATTGATTTCTCTCACTTCAGGCAGCCCCGGCATTCCCTCTCTCTCTATCCCTCCCCCACCCAAGTTGCACTAGCTTTTTGTTTTCACCCTACAAACAGCTAACAATGGCCTGTTTCCTTTATCATCGTTACTTTTTTGCATATCTTTTATTCATTGTTCTTTATCTCTCCACATCACCGTCCATATGGCTCATTTCCCTTACCCTAAACCAGTCGGAAGAAGGGTCTCGAACCGAAACCTCGCCCATTCCTTCTCTCCAGAGATGCTGCCTGTTCCAGTGAGTTACTCCAGCATTTTGTGTCTACTCTCCACAGATGAGTTTAGTTTAGTTTATTGTCACATGTACCGAACACATTGAAAAGCTTTTGTTGCGCTCTAACCAGTCAGCGGAAAGACAATTCATGATTACAATCGAACCATCCACAGTGTACAGATACATGATGAAGGGAATAATGTGAATAATATTTAGTGCAAGATAAAGCCAGTGAAAAATGCTGCATGACCCGCTAAGTTACTCCGACACTTTGTACTTTGCTCAAGATTCCAGCAAATGCAGTTCCTTGTGGCTTCAGTGATCACAACATGGTCGAATTCTAGATACCATTTGACGGCAAACTCCTCAGGCCCATAACCAATTCCTTCAATTTAAATAAGGGCAATTACAATGTTATAAAGGTAAAGTTGCATGGCGTAGACTGAGCAAATAGACTTAGGAAAGACACAAAGTGCTGAAATAACCCAGCAGGTCAGGTAGTTTCACTAGAGAAAATGTACAGGTGATGATTTGGGTCAGCAACCGTCTTCAGACTTTGAAGAAGGGTCTCGAACTGAAACATCATCTTTCCATGTTTTCAAGAAATGTTGCCTGACCTGCAGAGTTACTCCATCACATTGTGTCTCTTTTTGTAAACCAGCTTCTGCAGTTCCTTGTTTCTACAACCAGGCTAAAGGCTAGGTTAGTGTATGAGCAACAATAGTTACTTAATAAGCTAATTCATAATGCTCGGAAGAGATTTATCCCAATTTGAAAGAGGAATCCCAGGAGAAAGATGAATCATCCATGGTTAACAAATGAGGTCAAGGAAAATATTAAGGACTAGAACTTACACAGGGGCAAATGCTAAGGTTAGACCAGAGGACCGATAATTTTCCAACAGCCAGCATCAAGAGACTAAAATGTTAATAAAGAGAAAGAAGATTAATTATAAGGGGAAACTAACAAGTAATATCAACGATCAAAGGCTTTTATATAAAATGTACAGTAGAGAGCTTATTGACTGGTTGTATCACAGACTGGTTTGGCAACTCAAACTCCTAGGAATTAAGGAGATTATAAAAAGTGGTGGACATTGCTCAATCCATGCTAAGTGCTGACCTCCCCCTATCGATAGGAAGCACAGCCTCAAAAAGACAGCCAACATTATAAAGACACAATGTGTGGGAAAGAAGTGCAGCTGCTGGTTTAAACTGAAGATGGACACAAAAAGCTGGAGCAACTCAGTGGATCAGACAGCATCTCTGTTGACCAAGGGTCTCGACCCGAAACATCACCAATTCCTTTTCTCCAGAGATGCTGTCTGACTTGCTGAGTTACTCCAGCTTTTTGTATTTATCTTCATTATCAAGACACACATCACTCTGGTCACTCTCCCATGGAGAATTAATAAAGGGAAACAGAGAAATAGCAGAAGCTATTCCATCAAGACTTTACATCAATTTTTACAGTGGCGGTTACTGCAAATATCCCTAAGAGATCTGATGGGTTGCTTTCAAATTCTAACAGGCAGAGTTGATCGAGGGAAATCTGTGGATGTGGGATATTTGGATTTTCAGAAGGAATTTGATAAGGTATCACATAAGAGGTTGGTGCACAATAAGTAGTCATGGTCTTAGGGAAAGCATGTTAGCATGGACTGATGATTTGTTCTTGCATGGAAGATAGTTTGTAATAAATTAGTAGAAAGGTACTGCAGATGTTGATTTATACCAAAGATAGTCATAAACTGCTGAAGTGACTCAGCAGGTCAGGCAGCATCTCTTGAGAAACATTATGGGTGGAATAAATGAATCATTTTTAGACTGGAAGGATGTAACTAATGGAGGTGCCAATAATCAGTTCATATTCCCCAATTATTTATGATTAATATTAATGACCTAGAGGATGGGAAGTGCAAATTGTCCAAGTTTACTGATGGGAGGGCATGTAGTGAAGAGGCTATTTAGATTCAGCATATACATATTGTATGTTGAGTGATGAAAACTAGGAAAATTGAATTTATTGTGGGAAAGTGTGAGATGCATTTTGGTGTGAGAAATCTAAAGACAGACTATTATTTGGATGGAGAAAAATAAGCAAACTGCAGAATAATCTTGGTGTTCTTGTTCACAAATTACAAAAAGCTAGCAGGCAGGTGCAACATGGTTAAAAGGCAAATGGTTTAAACCAGCAGTTGCAGTTCCTTTCTACACAAATGGCATAATGGACTTTATTGCAAGAGGGTTGCAGTTTAGTTTAGTTTAGAGATACAGCATGGAAACAAGTCCTTTGTCCCACTAAGTCCATGCCGACCAGTGATCACCCATTCTTTCATTCTATCCTACATACGGGGGTCAATTTACAGAAGCCAATTAAACTACAAACCTGCGTTTTTGGAATGTGGAAACAAACCAGAGCACCCAGTCAAAACCCACATGGTCACAGGAGACGCACAAACTATGTGAGGCAGCTACTCTACCACTGCGCCACTGTGCCATCCAAACACCCATCTTATGAATAGGGAGGCATTGTTACAATTATCCATGGTTGTGACAAGAATACACCTGGAGCATTATACATAATTTTGATTCCTTTATTTCTGAAATAATACATTAACATCAGAGGCAACCCAGAAGAACTAATTCCTCGGATGAGATGGTTGTTCTGTCATGGGGCTAAAGAGATTAGATCAATATTCTTGGGAGGTTGGAAAATGAGGGAACATCTTATTTAAATAGTTAGGATCTTGAGTGATATCTCCTAGATAGATAGTGAGATGTTCGCACGAGTGGAAAAATCTCGAAGGAGGGGACATTGGCATTGAAACAGCTTTTGGAGAAGCGCATGGTAATGCAGGGAATGGATGGGTATGGATCACATGCAGGTAGAATGGAGTTTTTCAATTTGACCATGTTTGGCACAGACATTGTGTGTTGAGGTGCCTTTCCTGTTCTGCACTTTTCTCTATTCTATCAATTAAGGGGTGGGTGATTTAAACTGAGGTGCATAGGAACATTTTGCTTGGAGGGTGATGGAACACTGAATTCTGTTCTTCAGCTGGTTGTGGAAACAAAATCATTGGTGGAGCTGGAATTAAATGATGCGGTGGGCACGGGGTCCAACCACAACCTGGTAGACACCGCCGACCTGAAAGATATCACCAAATTGTGAGTATGACTCCTGGTGTCCTCAATAGACTTCACTATAGTAGTGAAATGCATGCAAAACCGAGCATGAACTTACCATTTTCCATCTTTACTATTTTACATTTAGAGATCTTCGAGCACTATAACTCTGTCACATACAGTATTCCCACCATCAACCCAATGACATTTGCAGCAAATTAACCATGTTTATCAGGTGGAAGTAGACTTTACACTTCTAGAGATTATTTGGATAACACCCGGAAACCAGCCTACCGAATCCGTGCTGACCAACCCTGTATACTAACATTATCCTATACACTAAAATCAATTTTATTACTGAAGCAAATTAACATACACACCTGTACATATTTGCAATGTGGGAGGAAACCTGAGGATCTGGAGAACAGGGAGAACGTGCAAACTCCGTACAATCAGCACCCGTAGTCGGGATCGAATCCGGGTCTCTGGCGCTGTAAGGGAGCAACTCTACTGCTGTGCCTCTGTGTCGTCTACTGGATGTTGACTGTATTTCCATGGACGACATTCCCTATGGTGAATTGACCATTGGATCACAACTTTTGTAACAAGATATCACAAGGGAGGGCAGTGACATCAGCAGTTGCGAGGTAGCTGCTATTGTGTCTCCAAATATTGATCGTTCAGGAAGGTATCAAGGAGGGGAATGAAGCTGGCGGAGAAGGCAGCACAGAGAAAACTGTAGCCAACAAGCATATTTTCTGCTCACTGTCTTCGTCTGCAATGTGTACGGTGGGCCTGCTACACTAGGATGGACTCATGAATCACACCCAATTTTAAACAACATGGAGCTAGCCATCGAGATACAAACTATTGTCCAGTGGGATGGGAGACTGCTGCCAATCTAGCAAAACATGAATGATTTGGTATCTTTGTGCAGGCATCCAGAATAATATCTTGAAATCAAAGTTCATAGCTAACTGAGGGTGACAGCACAAGTAGATAACATGGTTAAGAAGCCATCTAGTATTCAGGCCCTCATTACTAGAATATAAGAGTCAGGAAGTCACAAGGCAGGTCTATAGGCCTTTCGTTAAGCTGCATTTGGAGTATTGCATGCAGTTCTGGTTGCCCCATTTCAGGAAAGAAATGGAGGCTTTGTAGAGAGTGCAGAAAATGTTTACTAGAATGCTGCCTGGATTGGAGGTTTTTCAACGACAGGGAGGTTTAACAGACTTGGATTGTTTTCACTGGTACATCATAGGTTGAGGGGAGATTTGATGGAAATTGATAAAATTACGAGAGGCATAGACAAGGTAGAAAGTCAGAATCTTTTTCCCAGGGTTGAAATGATCAACACTAGAGGGCATAGCTATAGGTGAGAGAAGGAATGTTTAAAGGAGATGTGTGGGCAAGTTTTTTTAGACACAGTGAATGGTGGGGCCCTGGAATGCACTGCCAGAGGTGGTGGTGGAGGTAGATACAATAGTGGCATTTAAGATGTTTGTAGATTGGCACATAGAAATGCAGGGAATAGAGGGATATGGATCCTGTACTGGCAGATGACATCAGTTTAACTAGGCATCATGTTCAGCACAAACTTTGTTGGCCGAAGGGCCCATTCCTGTGCTGTACTGTTCTTTGTTCTATAATACTAAAGTATCAACAGTATATATTTAACCAAAGATTCAGTGCCAAGAATACTTTGAATTACTTTGTAAAGACTACTAAAGTTTGATGTTATCATTTAGTACATAATGTTCACTTTTTTGGAAGTTTTGTTTGGTTCTAAGTTAACTGGCAGTGGTTTCCAAAATCTTAACTTTGATTTACTATGTTTGCAATTACTGTTCTTGACTATGACAATTTTTGGATTATCCTATTGATTTATTCTTTAAAACAACTTTTATGTACTGTATAATCTTTAAAAAAACATAATAATAACAGGAAACTTAAGAACACAACACTTTAAATCTGTTCAGCCATTTTATTAAATCATGGATGATCTGATTAGGTTTTAATTTTATTCTCCAACTTTATTCCTGTTTGCCTGATACCAAACCATACAAAATGTGTTTTTTTCACCCACAGTTCATTTTGTGAATCTTCCAAATGTTCATACCTATTTCTAAGAAAAAAGTTTCTGGATTTTACTCCTCACTTTTGAGCTCACTGCCTTTTTTTGTTTCTATTAGAGGAAATTATTTAGAGGTACCTAGTTTTTCAAATTCCTTTACTATTTGACAGTCCTCATTGACATTATTTAATGAATATGAACTCTATGGAACACAAACCAAAAGAATAATATCATTTTTTTATAATTTAACTCAAACTCATTATAGCATTTTGGTGAATCTACATTTCTTAATTGTAATTTAGAATAGTTTATTATTGTCATGTGTACCGCGATACAATGAAAAGCTTTTCTGTTGCCTGCTATCCAGTCAGCAAAAAAACAATATGTGATTACAATCAAGTCGTCCACAGTGTACAGATACAGGATAAAGGGAATAACGTTTAGTGCAAGTCCAGTGAAGTCTTATTAAAGATAGACCAAGGGGTTCCAATGAATCTTTGGTTGTGATAGGATGATTCAGTTGCCTGAAAACAGCTGGGAAGAAACTGTTCCTAATCTGGAGGTGTGCGTTTTCACACTTCTGTACCTCTTGCCTGATGGGAGAGGGGAGAAGAGGGAGTGACCGGGGTGAGACTGGTCCTTGATTATGCTGCTGGCCTGGATGAGGTAGCTTGAAGTAGAGATGAAGTCAATGGAAGGGAGGGTTACACAAAAAGCTGGAGAAACTCAGCGGGTGCAACAGCATCTAAGGAGCGAAGGAGATAGGTGACGTTTCGGGTCGAGACCCTTCTTCAGACAGGGAAGGTTTGTGTGATCGTCTGGGCTACGTCCACAACTCTCTGCAATTTCTTGCGTTCCCTAAACACACTGTGATGCATTCCAATAAAATGCATCACAGCACATCTGTAGAACTTCCTAAACCTTCTGAGGAAATAGAGGCATTGGTGTGCTTTCTTAGCCATTGCTTCGATATTGGTGGTCCAGGACAATTTGCTGGTGATATTTACTCCTAGGAACTTGAAACGTTCAACCATCTCTGTTTCGGTACCGTGAATGAAGAGCAAGTGTACCTTTTGCTTCCTGAAATCGATCACAATCTCCTTACTGACATTGAGGGAACGTTTGTTGCCTTGGCACCAGGTTACAAGTTTTAATTTTCTTCCTGTACTCCATCTCAACATTATTTAATATCCGGACCACAATGATGGTGTTGTCTGCTAATTTGTAAATTGAGTTGGATTGCTATTTGGCTACATAGCCTATATGTATGCCTATTATCTCTGTTATCTCTCACATGCCCATCAACATTTCCAAATCTCCTACAACCTTCCTATACTATATAAAGTTCACAAAGTTCTGTAGTAACTTAATGGGTCAGGCAGCATCAGAACGTGGATAGATGACATTTCAGGTTGGGACACTTCAGTCTGCCAATATAGAGTAGTTCATTTATTGACCAATTTGCCTGCCTTTGGGGTGTAGGATGAAACATGGAAATGTAGATAGCATCCAAGCACTTGACCAAACAGTTCCCTGGAGCTGTGAGGCAGAAGCACCAACTAGTGCACAACCATGTTACATATCTACATTTCTCTGCCTGATTGTTTAAAATAGATTTACCAAGGTCCATATAATCACTAACATTACCTTCCATTATATAAACCAATTGTAGTATCTGCCTGTATGCAAGTTCATGATCATAACTCACACTGGAAAATAACACCTGATATCACTTGAAACACAGACAGAGAGAAGAAGTCAATTGAAGATGTTAGATCCTGCCATCTTCAATTTCAAGTTGATTTTAATCGGGTGACATCTGCTCATCTGGCAACATCTGTTCTAGCAGATAGCATCTTTTAAAAAAAGTATTGGTTTAAACTGCATGTACTTTAATGCAAGGGGCCTGACGGGTAAGGCAGTTGAGCTTGGGGCATGGATAGGTATGAGCGACTGGGACGTTGTAGCCATGACTGAAACCTGGTTAATGGAGGGCCAGAACTGGCAGCTCAATGTTCCGGGGTTCAGGAGCTTCAGGAGACACAGGGGTAAGGGAAAAAAAGGAGGGGGGGTTGCATTATTGGTTAAGGAGGATATCATGGCTGTGTTCAGAGGTGACATTACAGACGGTTAGTCTAGTGAGGCTATATGGGTGGAGCTGAGGTACAAGAAAAGGATGATCACCTTGTTGGGGGTGTACTACAGACCCCCAAAAAGTGAACGGGAATTAGAAGAGTTTGCTGATGATACAAAAGTTAGTGGTTTTGCAGATAGCGAAGCTGGTTGTGAATGATTGCAGCAGGATCTGGATTGATTGGCCAGGTGGGCTGAGGAATGGCTGATGGATTTTAATAGAGAGAAGTGTGAAGTGTTGCATTTTGGAATGTTGAACAAGGGCAGTATCGCCACAGTAAATGGTAAGCCTCTGGGTAGTGTTGTAGAGCAGAGGGATCTATGAGTGCAGGTGCATGGTTCCTTGAAGGTCGAGTTGCAGGTAGATAGGCACTTTGCCCTTCATCAGAGTATTGAGTATAGACGTTGGAAGGTCATGTTGCAGTTGTATAAGACGTTGGTGAGACCACATTTAGAATATTGTGTTCAGTTCTGGGCACCATGTTACAGGAAAGACATTGGAAAGCTTGAAAGAGCTCATAAAAGATTTATGAAAATGCTGCCAGGACTTGAGGGTGTGAGCTATAGGGAAAGGTTGAGTTGGCTGGGTCTTTATTCCGTGGAGCGCAGGAGGATGATTGGAGATCTTATGGAGGTATACAAAATCATGAGAGAAATAGATCGGGTAGATGCACAGAGTCTTTTGCCCAGAGTAGGGGAATCGATGACCAGAGGACATCGGTTCAAGGTGAAGGGGAAAAGTTTAATAGGAATCCGAAGGGTAACTTTTTCACACAAAGGGTGGTGGGTGTATGAAACAAGCTGCCAGAGGAGGTAGTTGAGGCTGGGACCATCCCATTGTTTAAGAAACAGTTAGAGAGGTACATTGGTAGGACAGGTTTGGAGGGATATTGACCAAGCGTAGGCAAGTGAGACTAGTGTAAGCTGGGACATTGTTGGCCAGTGTGGGCGAGTTGGGCTGAAGGGCCTGTTTCCACTCTATCACTGTAGATGGAATACAGTGTATTCGGCTCGAAGGGCCAAATGGCCTCCTCCTGCACCTATTTTCTATGTTTCTATGTTTCTACACTGTATGATGTAGATCATACAGTGTAGATGTATCACTCTATGACTCGGTGATTCTATTCAGGTCAGTAGCTGGTAATATCATGGAGTGCAATTTTCATTCTAATCTCAGATAAAAAATGGCCTTAACTTAGTAAAGTCAAGAGAGAAGAAGCTCAGACACAAAACTAGCCATAACAATGTAATATTTTCACTTTACCTTTGCAAGGCCAGAGCTCTTCTCTTCAAGCTCCACAAGAGAAGGTTGACCTTACCTGCCCTGGATGTTATTCTCTATTTTTCTCAAAAAGGGAGCAATTCTTAGCTAACTAATAAGAGCTTTGAAAGAGAAATCTGTTGGCGGAATTAGTAAAGCTGATGGTGTTAAACCCCTGTCTCACGGTGCGAGTCGACCGACGAGTGACCCCGAGTTTTCACTCGCGGTAATCACGTACAATTAATGTAATGGGAACGTCGGAACTCACGTGCGCAATTAAGCGACTAGTGGCGCTAACGGCAGATACGTGTGAAACTTGTTAACTCTTGAAAAAATTCAAACATTTTTGAGGTCTTCCACGAGTCAAATTTACTGTTCAAGTTAAAAATTGAAACATTTAAACTCATTGTAATAACGTAGTGCCCCGTGCGTTTACCTTAGTGACTCGTGAGTCTACCATGGGCACTCTTTAACTCAGCGAGCAGGCAGAATCTCTGGAGAGAAAGAATGGGTGACGGGATGACGTTTCCAAATTTCTCCAGCACCGTGTGTTCACTTTTTGTCAACCAGCATCTGCCCTTTCTTGTGTATGACATTATTTGTATCCGTGGCAGTTGATTGTCGCTCCCTTCAGTTTCCCAGGGGGTCAGGACGGGACTGGAGTTGGGAGGGAAAGGTGGGGGGGGGGGGGGAGGAGGGAGGGGAGGGGGGGGTTTGGGGTGACTTAGTATGGGAGACAAGTGTACTGACTGTGTGAGCAGACACTTTGGTAGTGATTGCCCATGGGGTTCACTATCGAGGGCTTCATAATGCAGAGAGCATTATAAACAGTGGAGCGATTAACCCTGGAAAGGGGGAGACTTCTCTCTGAGTTGGACCAAGGAGCCTGAAGCAGGGATTTTCTTGAGGTTATTAATGACAGATAAATGGATGGGAAGGGTTTTGAGGGCTATGGGCCACATGCAGGCAAATAGGATTACCCCAAGACACCAAATTGGACGGCACAGCCAAGCTGGGCCGAAGGACCTGTTTCCGTGTTGTACAGCACCATGACTAAGGCCTATCCAGTGGGATTGACATATTTTGTATTTTACCTTTCTAAAGATGCAGTGTATTTTGGTGACTATTGCATACTGTAGTCCAGAAGCGTTATGGCGGGTGATTATCGCCTGCCCGCTGTTTCTGACGCTAAAGCCTTGGGATCATTGCCTTTTGTGTTGGCGTGGAGGGGGAGGGGGGTATTGTGCTGTTTGATCGCCCCCTGCCATCCCAGGGACAGGGAGACACAGCGGCTTTTGAGACTGGCAGACAATCACTACCAAAGTGTCTGCCCACACAGTTAGTACACCTCTCCTACACTTGTCTCCCGCACTACGATCATCCCGCAGAGAATGATCCCAGCCTAACACAAGAGCCTTGTCATCTCAGACAGATTAATGATACCCATGCACCCCCGCCCCCCCCCTCTGCCCCCAACCTCCCTCCACCTCAACTCACGCCTGGGCACCAAAGCAGCTCAGGAGGCAAACCCTGAGCTTCATCTCCCAACAATCTGATGTGCAACTGATGTGAAAGAACAGCGGCTGCGGCTGGCCGGCACCCGGCATGGACCTCTCACACCCTCACACACGAAAAGTGTGTGCGAATAAACAAAAACAAGGAATAAAACCAAAGCCCGTCTTGAAAGGCAACTAAAAATATATTCCGCTTAGAACGAGCAGGCACAGAGACATCCGTTCACATTCAAAGATTTCATCTCCCGTCTCCCCGCAGTGTGTAGACCTGGCAGTAAATTCAATTAAAATATAACAAATCTCCACCCGCTGGTCTTCTAACTACGTGATGTGTGTTTCAAACAAATCATAAATATAACTGCTCTGGCACTGGAGGGTGCGCATTTTCCCTTTGTAGGTCATATCAATAGATGCGGCCGCGCTGAATTCTACCTTTAACTCAAAGCCACAGGATGGAGATGTCTTCTTTAACACTGTTGCTTATTAAAACAGACCTTCATTCACGGTTGGCTCAAGAGTAACGGGAGAGGAACCTGGTAACTTGGGAGAGGAACTTGGAACATTGCAAAAATGACATACCCATCGGAACTTGGTTAAACACTTCAACATAAACTTGGAATCTCGTACACAACCACGAGCCTGTTTTTTTTCTTTCACTTGGGGTCACTCATGGGTGGACTCGCACTGTGAGACAGGGCTATTAGCAAGAGGAATTAATTTCGATCTGTGAATTCAGCAGCTCAGTGTTGTTCAGGTTTCTTGCTCCGTTTGGTTAATTAAATAGCTTCTGCATGAGCTGCAATTGAGTAAATTATCTGAATAAGACTGACGTTACTGCTAGTCTAAAAACAAGGGAAAGGACAAAAAATTATGTTAAATCAAACTACAATATCAGTATCATTCTCTAATACTCATTTTCTTTCCCTTAACATCGAATTATTTGCAAAACATGAAATATTTAATGTTTACAATTTTCATTTGACTTTTCTCTGAACTCTTTCCATTAGTCTGCTGTCTTTGCAATTAACATAGAAACATAGAAACATAGAAAATAGGTGCAGGAGTAGGCCATTCGGCCCTTCGAGCCTGCACCGCCATTCAATGTGATCATGGCTGATCATCCAACTCAGTATCCCGTACCTGCCTTCTCTCCATACCCCCTGATCCCTTTAGCCACAAGTGCCACATCTAACGCCCTCTTAAATATAGCCAATGAACTGGCCTCAACTACCTTCTGTGGCAGAGAATTCCAGAGACTCACCACTCTCTGTGTAAAGAATGTTTTCCTCATTTCGGTCCTAAAGGAATTCCCCCTTATTCTTAGACTGTGACCCCTTGTTCTGGACTCCCCCAACATCGGGAACAATCTTCCAGCATCTAGCTTGTCCAACCCCTTAAGAATTTTGTAGGTTTCTATAAGATCCCCCCTCAATCTTCTAAATTCCATCGAGTACAAACCGAGTCTATCCAATCTTTCCTCATATGAAAGTCCTGACATCCCAGGAATCAGTCTGGTGAATCTTCTCTGTACCCCCTCTATGGCAAGGATGTCTTTCCTCAGATTTGGAGACCAAAACTGTACGCAGTACTCCAGGTGTGGCCTCACCAAAACCCTGTACAACTGCAGTAGAACCTCCCTGCTCCTATACTCAAATCCTTTCGCTATGAATGCTAACATACCATTTGCTTTCTTCACTGCCTGCTGCACCTGCATGCCTACTTTCAATGACTGGTGTACCATGACACCCAGGTCTCGTTGCATCTCCCCCTTACCTAATCTGCCACCATTCAGATAATAGTCTACCCTCATGTTTTTGCCACCAAAGTGGATAACCTCACATTTATCCACATTGTACTGCATCTGCCATGCATCTGCCCATTCACTCAGCCTATCCAAATCACCCTGCAGCCTCCAAGCATCCTCCTCACACCTAACTATACCCCCCAGCTTGGTATCATCTGCAAATTTGGAGATGTTGCATTGAATTCCCTCGTCCAAATCATTAATATATATTGTAAATAGCTGGGGTCCCAGCACTGAGCCTTGCGGCACCCCACTAGTCACTGCCTGCCATTCTGAAAAGGACCCGTTTACTCCTACCCTTTGCCTCCTGTCTGCTAGCCAGTTCTCTATCCACATCAATACTGAACCCCCAATACCGTGTGCTTTAAGTTTGTATGCTAATCTCTTATGCGGGACCTTGTCGAAAGCCTTCTGAAAGTCTAGATATAACACATCCACTGGTTCTCCCTTATCCACTCTACTAGTTACATCCTCGAAAAATTCTATCAGATTTGTCAGACATGATTTACCTTTCGTAAATCCATGCTGACTTTGTCCAATGATTTCACCACTTTCCAAATGCGCTGCTATCCCATCTTTAATAACTGACTCTAGCAGTTTCCCCACTACCGATGTTAGACTGGTCTGTAATTCCCCGCTTTCTCTCTCCCTCCTTTTTTAAAAAGTGGGGTTACATTAGCTACCCTCCAATCCTCAGGAACTACTCCAGAATCTAAGGAATTTTGAAAAATTATCACTAATGCATCCACTATTTCTGTGGCTACCTCCTTGAGTACTCTGGGATGCAGACTATCTGGCCCTGGGGATTTATCGGCCTTCAATCCGTTCAATTTACCCAACACCACCTCCCGGCTAACCTGGATTTCACTCAGTTCCTCCATCTTATTTGACCCCCGTTCCACTGCTATTTCCGGCAGATTATTTATGTCTTCCTTAGTGAAGACAGAACCAAAGTAGTTATTCAATTGGTCTGCCATGTCCTTGTTCCCCATGATCAATTCACCTGTTTCTGACTGCAAGGGACCAACATTTGTTTTAACTAGTCTCTTTCTCTTTACATATCTATAAAAACTTTTGCAGTCAGTTTTTATGTTCCCTGCCAGTTTCCTTTCATAATCTATTTTCCCTTTCCTAATTAAGCCCTTTGTCCTCCTCTGCTGGATTCTGAATTTCTCCCAGTCCTCCGGTAGGCTGCTTTTTCTGGCAAATTTGTATGCCTCATCTTTTGTTTTTATACTATCCCTGATTTCCCTTGTTATCCATGGATGCACCACCTTCCCCGATTTATTCTTTTGCCAAACTGGTATGAACAACTTTTGTACTTCATCCATGCAGTCTTTAAATACCTTCCATTGCACATCCACTGTCAACCCTTTAAGAATCACCTGCCAGTCTATCTTGGCCAATTCACATCTCATACCTTCAAAGTTACCTTTGTTCAAGTTCAGAACCCTTGTTTCTGACTTAATTTTGTCACTCTCCATCCTAATAAAGAACTCAACCATATTATGGTCACTCTTGCCCAAGGGGCCACGCACAACAAGACTGCTAACTAACCCTTCCTCATTACTCAATACCCAGTCTAGAATAGCCTGCTCTCTCGTTGGTTCCTCCACATGTTGGTTGAGAAAACTATCCCGCATACATTCCAGGAACAGTTAAGGTAGTGCGATTAATATACTTTCCAAAGCATTCAGCGCGAGTAAAAAGAAAAACATTTTGATTTAAGAACAATGATCTTACCTAGTTATCAAATAACTGCTTCCAGACGCATGGACAAATAATGGGATCTCCAACAGAGATTGTTTCAGTGCCTTAAGAAATAGACATCAAATATTCAAACTCTACAAAGAAAATGTGCAGATTTTAACAAAATATTAAAAGAAAACTTCTCCAATATATATAAATATATATATAAAGTTCCATTTAGAAATAACTAGACTAAGTGGGACCCGTTGGGTCCCAGGTTCACATGGGAGGGCAATCCATTTCAATCCATTTCATGTCAAGTCAATCCATTTCATGTCAAGTCATGTCAAGCACAGGGCAGGCAGGGCCAGCCAACAATACAATCCATTTGCTTTCATTTCAGTGAGGTCAATCAAAGCAAAAGCAAAGCAAAACTTCTACTCGCTAGAATTTAGAAGATTGAGGGGGGATCTTATAGAAACTTACAAAATTCTTAAGGGGTTGGACAGGCTAGATGCAGGAATATTGTTCCCGATGTTGGGGAAGTCCAGAACAAGGGGTCACAGTTTAAGGATAAGGGGAAAGTCTTTTAGGACCGAGATGAGAAAATCATTTTTCACACGGAGAGTGGTGAATTTGTAGATTTCTCTGCCACAAAAGGTAGTTGAGGCCAGTTCATTGGCTATATTCAAGAGGGAGTTAGATGTGGCCCTTGTGGCTAAAGGGATCAGGGGTTATGGAGAGAAGGCAGGTACAGGATACTGAGTTGGATGATCAGCCATGATCATATTGAATGGCGGTGCAGGCTCGAAGGGCCGAATGGCCTACTCCTGCACCTATTTTCTATGTTTCTATGTTTCTAAAAGCGAAAGCACAGGGCAGGCAGGGCCAGCCAACAGTACAATCCATTTGCTTTCATTTCAGGTGAGGTCAAGCAAAGGCAGAAGTACAGGGCAGGCGGGACCAGCCAACAAAACAATCCATTTGCTTTCATTTCAGGTGACATCAAGCAAAGCACAGGCAAAGCAAAAACAAAAGCACAGGGCAGACGGGGCCAGCCAACAATACAATCCATTTGCTTTCATTTCAGGTGACATCTAGCAAAGCACAGGCAAAGCAAAAGCAAAAGCACAAGGCAGGCCAAACAACTCATTTCATTTCCGTTTCAATTTCAATTTCATGCACAGGGCTGGCCAAACAACTCGTTTCATTTCATTAAGGGCTCACACATCATTTATTGCAAGCACATTAAGGTTTGCAAATCATCATTCATTGCAAGCACATTGCTAGCTAACAAATATTTATTGCATGCACATTAAGGGTTTACAAATGATCATTAATTGCAAGCACATTACTGGTTAACAAATCATTTATTGCAAGCACCATAAGGGTTAACAAATCATCATTGATTGCAAGCACATTGCTGGCTAACAAATAATTTATTGCAAGCACAAGAAGGGTTAACCACATGATGCACATAACCACATAAAGCACACAATGGGTAAACTCACCGTTCAGTAGACTCACAGTTCAGTAGACTCACAGCAGAATCAGAATTGTGGCCTCTCCCTTCGATCTTCCAGAGTGAGTGACTCATGTCCAGGCATCCGGGGTTTTATAGTTCTGCCCCCCCCCCCCCCCCCCCCCCCCCCCCGGAAGGGGAGTTACCTTCATTTTGGTGATTTACAGGTGAGAGGACCAATCAGCTGATCTCAAGATTTTTTAACCATTCATACCTTTTAATTTTTCATCGATCGGAAATATCCTCGGGGCTGCCTCAGGACTATGAGTAAGATGGCCAAAAATTATAGCGATATATGGTGGCGTTTTTTCTAAAATCAATATACAACACAGACAGGAAGTGTTCAAGATGATACTTTTAATTATATAGATGGAAACAAGCTCTTCAACCCATCTAGTCCATGCCAACCATTAATCACCCGTTCAGACTTGTTTTATGTTATCCCATCTCCGTTTCCATTTCCTACACACGCAAGGCAATTTACAGAGGCCATTTATCTTACAAACCTGCATGTCTGTGGGGTGTGAGAGGAAACCGGAGGAAACCCTCGCGATCACAGGGCGAATGTGTAAACTCCACACAGACAGCACCCAATGTCAGGATTGAACGTGGGTCTCTGGCGCTTTGAGGCAGTAGCTCTACCAGCTGTGTCATTGTGCTGTGGCTTTAACGTATAGATACTTTAAAAACATTGTTGACAAAGGTAAGCATTGATAAAAATGCAATTCTACTTAATTAATTAGGTAGACCTTGTACAATCTGCAGTTAAGTAAATTACCTGAATAAAACTGCTATCATTAATTGCTTAATAAAAATTATTCCACAGCTCTGGCCCCAAAGCAAGAAGTGTAATAATTACAGACAATTAAACAGAATGAGGCTCATCGTGGTCATACTAACTCCAGCAGAACAATCCAATCCCTATCTCCATGTAGCCTATTCTCTCTAAGATGCCCACCAAATCCCTTCATATTTTTGTTCAATCACATACCTACACTCAAGGGTAATTTTCAGCAATAAGTTCCAGAGCAACTTGTTTTCACATTCTTCTTCTTTTCATGTCCATCTTGTTACAAATGTTGACCTCGCTGTCATCGTCAGTCCTGAAAAAGAAGCAAGCTTCCAGCGAGAATAGTAAGATTGAACGAGAACTTACCAGTTCGAAGGTTGATCTTTATTTTATGAGGAGTCGAAGTGAGGGATTTCGTGAAGAGCCCGCCGGCGCGCATGCTCGACATACTTCAAAGTAGCGGCGTGGAATCACAGAACCAACAATAGAAATGACTTCGCATAGTATGATTGAATTGACTAAGATTACCAGATGAAGGTGATTGAGGGTTGGGCGAGGAGGGCACGAAATCCCTCACTTCGACTCCTCATAAAATAAAGATCAACCTTCGAACTGGTAAGTTCTCGTTCAATCTTACTATTTCATTTCGGAGTCACGTGAGTGACTTCGTGAAGACTTCAAAGCTTCTGTGATTACACGCCCTGGACCACGTCCATGCTGACACACCACTACCAGGAATGGATGGGAGGAACAAACTTGCTCAATAGTTCATACTGCAAAACAAGAGCATATTTATTAATAACGCATCAAAAACCCCTCATGCGGGGACATCTCCACGTTCTTGACCTGCATTCAGCACGGCTTCTGCGAACTGTAGAGGAGCAGCAACAGGCTTGTTATAGAAACGCTGGAACACAGCTTCATTCGCCCATCCTGCTGTGGCGAGAATTTGGTCCATGGGCACCTCCATGACCCTCGCCACTGACGTCGATGCAGCCCTGGTGGAATGAGACTTGAACACATTAGTGTCGATACCTGACTTACCCAAGACGACTCGAAGCCACCTGGATATCGTCTGGACTGTCACTCGATGATGAGGTCTCTTATGAGTGACAAGCAGGTATCTCTCCATTCCTCTGATGCGTGCCGTCACCTTGACATAGTGGCGGATATGTGAGGCTAAACATAGCCTAGCATCTGCGGGGTATGCCGGGAACTTCAGCTGCAGCCCTGTGCACCCAGGTCTATGCTGCTTTAGTAGCTCGTCAATGAAAAAGACTACTTCTGTAGGGGTAGATGTCATTCTGTCGACACGAAGTTTGTGTAGTGTCTGTACCCTCTGAGCTGAAGTCAGCGCTAGTAACATCACCAGCTTCATGGTGAGTTGGTCCAGTTGGAGCCCTTCCATGGGAGACCACGTCCTGAGCAGGGTTAATACGTCCCTGACATCCCAGGTGATATTATATCGTGGTGTAGGCGGATTCATATTGAATATACCCCGCATGAGTCTGGACACTAGCCTGTTGGATCCTACCCCAATCTTGAGGTAGAATAATAGCGCACTTCTGGCGCTGTTGATGGCACTGTAACTTAAGTGTTCATCATGGTGCAACCCCGCGAGGAATTCCAGGACGTCGGTTATTGTCACGTCATCGTACGTGATGCGAGAGCGGCTGCAGTAGGCTTCCCACTTCTTAATATGCGAGCGGTATCTTCGCCTTGTGGACTCTCGACACGATGCCCCGATGGTATCCATGGTCCGAGCCGAGAGGCCGTATTGGACTAACGGCCTGTTCAGAACCTGCAGGCCAACAAATTTAAATAGCCATGGCAGAGATGTGGCTCCCCTGAGACAGGGTGAGTAACCAATTGTGGGCAACCCTTCAAAAGGACCCAAGGTTCGTTGAGCATGTCAAAGACCACCGGATACCAAGGCTGTGTGGGCCAGTCGGGTATAATAAGGATGCCCTTGGCAGCATCTGCCTGAATCTTTCGCAATACCCGACTGATGAGGCAAAACGGAGGGAAGGCATAGAAAAACCAATTCCCCCAGTCCAGCGAGAATGCATCTAGCGCTATAGCCCCAGGATCTGGTTCCCATGAAACGTAGGCTGGTACCTGATGGTTTAACCGTGACGCAAAAAGGTCAATGTCCGGTTTACCAAATTTGGCTGTGACTTTAGAAAAAATCTCAGGATGCAACATCCATTCGATGTTGTCATTAAATTTGCGTGACCTGGTGTCCGCCACAGTATTAAGCTCACCTGGCAAATAGGTAGCTGAAATCCAAATGTCTCTTTGAACACACCAGAGCCAATTTGAGTTAGCCAATTTGTCACACGAAACTGACCTGGTACCACCCATATGGTTTAAATATGCCACAGCTGTGGTGTTGTCTATTTGGAGACGGACGTGTGCTCCAACAAGCTTGGAACAATATGCACGAAGTCCGTGGAATGCTGCCAGCAACTCCAAATAGTTAATCCCTTGAGTCAACAACATCGATGCCTCAAGGGTGTCCCATCTGCCCCCACAACTAGAGCAATTATCAGTAGCTCCCCAGCCATTGGAGCTTGCATCAGTCTGTAAATATACCACCGGATTAGCCTCCCTAACAGGCTTAAATGAGTTGCTTATGTGACACACCCACCATTGCAACTCAGTTATCGCTTCGGACGGCAGCTGCATTGATCGATCGTAATGACCAGCGTTCCGATTTAACGCAATAATTTTAGCTCTTTGCAAATTCTGATAATGCAAAGGTCCATATCGTGCTGCCGGAAACAAAGCCACTAGCTTGCCAATTACTGTGGCTGTATGCCGAATCGATGGTATATTGGTGCCAATTAAATCTCTGCACACCTGAGTGACTTCCTCAATTTTGTTAATTGGTATAGTTATCCTCATGCTCATTGAGTTCACCGTGAACCCTAGGTAATTAATTACCTGGGCAGGGCAGAACTTCGATTTCTCTGGATGGACAATGAATCCTAATTGTTGAAATATATTGACAGCAGCTGCAACACCCTGTTCAGCCAATTGCAGGGTGTGGCCCACAATAAAGACATCATCTAAATAGGCCATAACTATATGATGTCGTTGTCTCAAATAAGCCATGATTGGCTTCACCAATTTAGTGAACAATCTAGGGGCTGTAGTGAGCCCATTAGGCAAAGCCTTATACTGCCAAAGTTGCCCCATCCAGATAAATTTCAAAAATCTTCTATCATATTTCTGGATGGATACTGAATAATATGCATCCCTTAAATCAATGCATGCCATAAAGCAGCCATGAGAAATCAATGATTTGGCTGTTTCAAACGTATCCATTTTAAAATGAGTATATGTTACAAACGTATTCAAACGGGTTAGATCAATAATGACACGACAGCCTCCATCCTTCTTAGGTCTAGTAAATATGTTCGAAACAAATTCAATTGGCTCATGCACCGTTTTCTCAATCACACCCTTCTGTTCCAGACTTAAAATTTCCTTATAACCGGCTGCCTGTTCTGCAGCAGACAATTTGAATGTACGACCAGGCATGTGCTGGGATGGAGGAATGTCGCCATTAATAAACTCAATTTTATGCCCCTGAATATTCCGCAACACATACTCATCACCAGTAAAATTACCCCATGCACCCAAAAACAACCGTAAACGACCACCAACACGGGAAGTTAAACAGAGAGAAAAAAGAGAACCAGACCCCCTCACCTCCGTGGTTACCGGCGGTCCTTGACACGTGTGGGTGGCCGTGGAGGTGCTGGGTTGGCTTGAGGGCGCGGCGTCTTCGATTTCCACAAAGGTCTCTGCCGACCCTGTCCTAAAAAAGGCCCTTGGTGCTGGTTCTGGTGCTGTTGTCGTTGTGGAGCTAGAGGGTGAGTCCTCGTCGAGGCACTGGCCGACCCTCGTGAGCGAATGTATGGAGCTTTTGAGCCTGACGGTGTGGGGGCACTCTGAGAGCGCATGATCCCCACCGTTTTGGCTTGTTCGTCAAGCTCTTTGACTCTCTTCGAGAGGTCCTCACCAAAGAGCTGACGGGGCGGCGGCGGCGGCGGTGGTTTGCACAATCCTGCAAACTTCGGGTTGAGTACTGGGCGGATGCTGTTTTTGCGATACCCGTTGATTTCATGCTGGGTCGCACACAATAAGGCCAGAGCATCTTCCTGGTCCAAATTCAGTTCGTCCCCGTCCACCGACCGCGCAAAGGCGGTAATACCGGCCGTGAGGAGTTTCAGGATCCGCTGCAATTTTAGCTCTTGTTGACGGATAGCCGCACTGATGTTGCCCCATATTGGCGTATTGACCACAGGCACGTTGAGGGAGTTGCAGTTTGATGGAGCCTTGTGACGGCTCATAGCCTGGATGAGGACTTCTTCCTGCAGCACCTGATTATTAAGAAAGTCCACTGTGGCTGCCAGCTTTGTATTGAGAGGAAGACCAGCCGTATGTGGGGCCGCGAATTTGGTCACCACATCCAAGAGTTCCTCCTCTGGCACCTCCAACGGAGGTGGTACGGGATCCACCAGAACCTCCTCCTCCTGCTGCTCCAGGCTGATAGTAGATGTTGGTGAAGACGCCCTGTGCCTGTTGCTGCCCTGCTGTTGTTGACGTTGAAGCAGGAGCTCCAGCAGCCGCTCCATACGGTCAATACGCCCTTCACCCTGAACACTCAGGTGGTCGGAGTCCTCCGGCTCTGAGAAGAAAACCGGGCTCCTGTCATCGGCCCGCACCTCGTCGAGGCCCTGCCGGTGCCGGTAGTTGTCGCTAACAGCCGCCGAGGCGAAACTGCGCGATTCCTGCACGGGCGTGTTCAACCGCCTCCGTTTAGCGGGAGCTGAAGCCGCTGCCACTAAGGGCACTTGCGGCGAGGTGTCGGCACCAGCCGAAGCATGGCTGCCTGGGGCCCGCGCAGTCTTGCCGGCTGCCCACATCGTGGACGTTGCCGACGCATGGTCTCGCCCACCCATCCATGGGGGGCTCGGCGACCGTGACGAGACCCGACTCGACCGACCCGTCCCGGCGTCGAGAGTCGGGGTGTGCCGGCTGGACCTCACAGCCGCCCCGGGTCTCGCCCTGGAACCTGACCACTCCTCCGCGACAGGCAATGCCTTAGCCCTAACAGGGTTAGGCTTCTGGGCTCCTCCCCTCCCCCTTCTCGGAGGGCTGAGTGGAACAGGCCGTGCAACGGCACGTGCCCTGCTCGAGGTCGCCAGCGAGCCCGCTGACGACCTGACTGCCATGGCAGGGTCCCCCTGCTCTGGCGGCACACCACACTCATCCTCGTCGAACTCCTCCGAGCTGTGGTGTGCTGGCGGATCTGGACCTGTGAACACAGGGCTTACCCACATCTCCGCCTGAGTCCCGGCCTGCGCTGCAGGTACTGCCGATGGTAAAGGCCCCGGAACTGTTGACCGGCGAACTCGTCCTGACGTCCTCCGGCCCTTCGAACTCCCATCCATGTCCTTGCTGCAAGACATAATCAGACAACAAGGACCACCAACTAAAGGTAGAATACTTACCTCCGTGGCCTCTTATGAAGGGCTGGCGAGGAGCGCGCTCCACCGCCAGCCGTCGCAGCAACGCGTTACGACGATATGTCGAGCATGCGCGCCGGCGGGCTCTTCACGAAGTCACTCACGTGACTCCGAAATGAAATCAGTAGAAGCCACCACTTGTCCAAATAGATGATGGTGATAGCAGAATTAGCTCAGCTACTTCCAGTTTCTAGCCCCACGATGTGGACGCTTCTGCTATGGGGCTGTTTTCACATTGATGAATTAGAATGAATTGGAATGGCTTCTGATGTCCCCAAACTCTTGCTGAATCAATTTGGTCGATCCTACATTGACAATTTGTATCAAGGATTCCTGTGCATGTTTGGGTTGGTGGAGGTTCTAGTTTTCATCACTCACCTCAATTGAGTAGGACCAGAGAAATATGATGGTCCTATTGCTAGCTCAATGAGAAAAGTTGAAAACAATAGCTCAAAATATCCTTACAATGACCTACCCATTTTTATCATGAGCAACTCCATTAGCACAAACTTTCCAGAGCAGCTGGGTCTGTCAATGCACAGCTTTGCAGCAAAATGCATCTAACATACAAACCTAGCATGTGCTTTGACAAATGAGAAATGAGGTGGACAGGCTGAATCAGCCATTACAGCATCTGACTTTGGGTGCAGTGTTTGCGCAGACTCCCTGTGATAACGTAGGTTTCCTCTGGGTGCTCTGGTTTCCTCCCACATTCCAAAGACGTGTGGGTATTGGGTTCATTGGCCCAGTAAATTGGCCCTAGTCTGTACGGAATGGATGCAACAATGGGATAACATAAAACTAGTATAATTAGGTGATCAATGCACAGCATGGATTCGGGGAGCTGAACAGCTTGTTTCCATGCTGTAGCTTTCAATCAATCAAAGCTTAAAGTCTTGGATGTTTGAGACCATACCCATCCTACACAAATGTTAAAAAGCTATTCAAAATTAACCATTCTATTAAAATTATGAAAAAAATAACTTAAAACATTATAAACTATTTAAAAACAATTAAATTAATAAATTCATTTAAATTTAAATGTAAAAAAAACCACTCATTGGCCACTAAAAAGATCAATTATCTCAGATATCACTGACCTGACATCTTTAATTCAGTTTCCCTTTCACAGATGCTGACTGATCAGCTGAGTATCCTTAGCCCTTTGGCTTTATATCACACCTAGTCAAATCTGTCTGTTTTTGGTAAAATAGATATAAAACATTCAATTCCAGAAACAGTGCTCATTTGAAACCCTTATTAGGCGCAAATCACACACCTAAAATATATTTCCTGTCAAAGTTCTGGGAAATTGAACGGGACACTTCCTGTCATGATTCATGCTAATGTAGATATTATTTTCCTATTGAATTCTGCACCATCAACATGTCTAGGCTGTGTCAATTAGTTAACAACCGAACTTAAATCAGGAGGTGGCAATTCACAACCCTTGTAAATAGCTGCAGTTAAAGGAGGTGTGCAGTGTAGTGAAAGCAGAGAACTAAAGGTGAATTAAGGAAAACTGCATGGCGTTGTTATAAATATCCTATGTTATTAAAAGCATTTAGTTCCAGCACCTGTTTGTACAAATTGAGGCTTTTGTGATCTGCTAACACCTTGTTGCAGTCAGGTCTATTCCATGGTCAGGTGAGTCTCCCCTGGGAGAACCATGCCCCATTATTCCTCCCCACCTTGGTTTTCCTCTATTTCCCTATTCTCCACCCCCACCTTCCATCCCTCTTCCCCCCCTCCCCCTTCCTCCCCTTCCCCCTTCCCCCTTCCCTCTCCCCCCCGACTGTTCTCCCCCCATCCCCCGATTCCCTGATGTTTCTCAAGCCTCTGGTTGCCACGGAGCCCTTTAAAAGCACTGAGCCATTTGCCAAAGGTGAATGCACAGATGAGGCAGCAACTGCCTGTGTAGGAAGCAGCTGCTGCCTGTGAAAAGAGCACAACATGTTTAACGCTTGCAATGGGGAACGAATCGTGTTAATAGTTCTGCATGAAATGGCGTACCAATTTGAGGACTTTATTTATGATTTCTGACTTGGAGTTACAGCTATCTCCAGCACCAGCATTGCCTGCAGTTCAATTTCACAGCATCAGACTCCGCAAAGAAACCTCACATATGCAGAAATTTTAGCAACATTCTTAAAATATGTAAAATCTTTGAGCAGCTTAATTTAAGCCCAACCTTGAATTGGTTCAGTGGGCAAATTTCCTAGCCCAACTGCTGGGAAACTGCAGGAATTTCAAGTTCCAGCACTGGGCTCCATGTGGAGAGCAATTTTAGAGCACAGTGGACTTGACAGCTGTATGGATACTTGAGCTTGCTGTGTTCCCACATGCTTGTGCAGAAGTGGAGACCTTTTGTACAGATAAGGATGTGGCTGCTGGCAGTCCCACATGGAAACATGATGCTGACCATAACAACTTTATTCCGTTTTGCAGGATGAGTACGCACAGCATACGACCCAGCTGAAAATGGCATTAATCGCAGAGAATCAATACTGAAGATGTAAGAGGATGCACTGGGGGACGAATTGGATAGAAATCACTGGATAGAAAGAATGCGGAGAGGATGTTTCCACTAGTAGGAACAGAGGCCATAACAGAATAAAATGATGTATCTTTAGAAAGGAGATGAGAAGGAATCTCTTTAGTCAGTGGGTGGTGAATCTGTGGAATTCTTCCTCACAAACAGCTCTGGAAGCCAAGTCAATGGACATTCTTATGGTGGAGATTGACAGATTCTTTATTAGTATGAGTGTCAGGGGTTATGGGGCGAAGGCAGGAGAATGGGGTTGAGAGGGAAAGATAAATCAGCCATGATTGAATGGGTAGACTTGATGGGTTGAATGACCTAATTCTGCTCCTGGAACTTATGAATTTACCAGGTGGCTTTCAACTTAATTTTGTTGCAAATGTGTTAGAGGGGAATAAGACCAAGTAGAGGTAAGCTAAGGTATGATGGGCCAGATTGTCCTGTGTGTGGGTTGCTGTCCATCGGATACAGCCCACACTCAGTTCTCCTACATTCTGAACGAGCTGAAGCAACACCATCACCATCCCCTCAACAATTCATGCATCCCATTGGCGTCTAGTGAAGCAGAGTTGGCTTCATGTAGCAAGTAGGCCTCAAGCAGTCTACCTTGTCTTGGAATACCTCAACAGACTTTAGTTTAGAGATACACAGTGGAAACAGGCTCTTCAGCCCACCATGTTCGCGCCGACCAGTGATCACCCTGTACACTAGTTCTATCCTACACACTAGGGAAAAATTACAGAAGCTAATTAACCAACAAACCTGCATGTCTTTGGAATGTGGGAGGAAACAGGAGCACCCGGAGAAATCCCATGTTGTCACAGAAAGAATGTACAAACTCTATGCTGACAGCGCCCGCAGTCAGGACAACACGACAATCAAAGTGTTTTTTAACCATTTTTCAATGTCTGAAAGTGAGTGAGATTCCAACAGTCAAGAGATTCAGTCGAGTCAAGATTGTTTAATTGTCGTATGCATTGGATAAGGAACAATGAAATTCTTACTTGCAGCAGCATAACAGGCTTGTAAACACAATGCTCATAGTTAACATATAATATACTAAAAACACAATATATTAATATTGCTAGTAAATTAATAACTAATGAAAAAACGCCTGAAGTCCTAAGTGCAACCAAGCACAGTTCATAGTTTAGTTTAGTTTATTGTCATGTGCACCGAGGTACAGTTAAAAAGCTTTAGTTGCGTAATAACGAGTCAGCAGAAAGACAATACATCATTAGTTCATAGTTTAGTTAGTGTTGTGTAGTGTTCACGAGCCTTGTTGGGAAGAACTTATTCTTGAACCTAGTGATCACAGTTTTCGGACTCCTATTCCTTCTTCCCGATGCTAGGAGTGAAATGAGAGTATGGCCAGGGGGGTGCATGCCTTTAATGATGCCATCTATTAAAACAGATTTAAATAATTAAAATAAATAAAAATTATATGCCAAATACAATATTAAACCATAAAACAGCAAATAAACTTTAAACCACAGATAGCTCTTAAATATATTAAAAGAACATTTGCCATTCTTATATCAGTTCAACCTAATGTAAATCTGAGGTCTGTATCCAATATGTTTTAGGCCCCTCAGATCAGGGCTTAGTGCCATAGAGTAGAAAAGCGTCTTACCCTCAGGAAGTCTCAAGCATGGCCACAGATGTGCAGAAGTCAAACTGATTCTGAGTAATACATAAAATGGTAGAGTAAATCAATGGGTCAGGTAGCATCTGTGGAGGGCAATGTTTTCGGTCGAGTCTGCTTCAGACTCAATGAATAGATGACATTTCGGGTCAGGACCTTTCTTCAGCGAGTTTGGGTCAGAACAGGGTCAAAGTAGCAGGAGAGCAGTGGTAATCAGAGAGGGGGAGCAGCGAGACAAGTTCTCACGGTACTCCTGTCGGAGAGAGGAGGAGAACTTCTTCATAGTAGATCTACTATGAGGAGATCTTGCAGAAGAGCAGTAAAATGGAGGCACAAGGATCTGCAGGTGCTGGAACAGATCCCGAGGTGTAAATGACTGATAGAAGTACTTCAGGGCTATCAGCCATCAGCGAGTATAAATGCTCAATACAGAGTCATAGAGACACACAGCATGGAATCAGCCCCTTTGGCCCAACTTGCCCATGCCAACTAAGCTGCCCCATCTAAATGTATTAGTTCCACCTGCCTGCATTTGGCCCATATTCTTCTAAACCTTTCCTGTCCATATACCTGTCCAAATTTATTTTAAATATTGCTAAAGTATTTGCCTCCGCTACTTCCTCTGGCAGCTCTTTCCATATATCCACCATCATCTGTGTGAAAAAGTTGTCCTTCAGATTCCTATTAAATCTTTCCCCTCTCATCTCATCCTCTGGATCCTGATTCCCCTACTCTGTGCATTACCCAATTTATTCCTCTCTTGATCTTATACACCTCTCCAAGATCAAGCCTCATCCACACGCCCCAAGGAATAAAGTCCCATAGCCTACCCAATATCTCCTCATAGCTCAGGATCTCAAGTCCTGGCAATATTCTTGTAAATCTTCTCTGCACTCTTTCCAACTTAACATCTTTCCTATAGCCGGGTGGCCAAAACAGAACACAATACTCGAAATGTGGAATCACCAACATCTATAACATAACATCCCAACTGCCATACTCAATACCCTGACTGATGAAGGCCAATGTGGCAAAATACTTCTCGACTATCCTATCTACCTCTGACAACACTTTCAAGAAACTGTGTACCCTCACACCCAGATCCCTGTGCTCCACAGCACTCCCCAGAGCCCTGCTATTCACTGTGACAATATGTTAATCATGTAAACACAAACTGGGGGTTTTGGTGTTTAGTTATAAAATGGTTAATTATGAATGATTTTTTATGGCCATGTTTAATTATTGAAATGCCTGAGTATTTATTATTTTTCCTTAAGCTGCCAAAGGCTTGGTTATGTAAGTGGCACTCATTTGCCACGGTAGATCAGACCTGTGCCACTGGTGCACACATCATGCTTAACTATAATTAGAAGCATAATTTAAGAAAGATACAAATAGTGAAAAATCAATGTCAAAGCTGCAAGATTAGGATATACAATGGTTGAAAGCAATTGCATGAAAATAACTAATTATTGTTATTCGGATTTAATGATTAATAAAACAACATCTCAATTTAAATTACTCAGCCTTATTTTCAAAACCCACCATTGTCTCATTCATTCCAATCTCTACATTACTCCTTAGAAACATCATCCTTTGAGATATTTGTGCATCTTTAAATCTAATCATCCATAAATGTAATTGCCCTATCATTAGAGGGCATGCCACTAATTAGTTCTCCCTGGTATTTAATTATTATTTGAAGCAGACACGTCCCAAGTGCAGATAATTGTAACATTATCTACTGTCATGGAGTCAGAGTCACACAGCAAAGAAACATGACATTTAGCCCACTCATCTACCTACACCCACCAAATTGCCCATTAAATCTTTTCCCCCCTCACCTTAAACCTACTATGACCTCTGGTTCTTGATTCCCCTACTCTGGATAAAAGACTGTGCATTTACAATATATGTTCCTTTCATGATCTATTACACAGTGGAGGAAGCCAATGCCGCTCCGGTTGGTATGGGAAATGAAATGGCTTGCTAATGTTTTAAGTTTTAAGCACTCTTTTACTTTAAATTGAAGTGTTTTGCCATTCCTGGAGGGTTCTGTTCTTTTAGACATAGATATAGACATAGACATAGAAAATAGGTGCCGGATTAGGCCATTCAGCCCTTCGAGCCAGCACTGCCATTTAATATGATTATGGCTGGTCATCCAAAATCAGTACCCCGTTCCTGCTTTCTCCCCACACCCCTTGATTCTGTTAGCTCTCGGAGCTATATCTAACTCTTTCTTGAATTTGACACACAACTGAATTAGAATGAGTTAGGACTCTGACTCTCCTGTCGATTGGCACCGCTGGAGGATAGGCAGTGAGATTTGACATCCCAGATGGATCCTGCCAGCTTTAATTTCAATCTATTCTTCGGTCAGGTTGCAAACACATCTGACTGAATCCATTAACCTTTATCTCTCCTTCAACTAGCATCAAACTACAAATGAATGTATTACACACAATGGTTGAAAATGCTGTATTTATGTAGCGGGGTGCCATAAATTAGAAAAATGTATTACACCCTTGATGACCTCTTTTACCCAGAGTAGGGGACTCTGGAACTGGAGGACATAGGTTTAAGGTGAGGGGGAATAGAACCAACCTTGAACCAACTTTTTTACACAAAGTGTAGTAGGTATATGGAAGAAGGGCAGTGTGTAGGCGGGGGATGAGGGTGTGGGGGGAGAGAAAGCTCAGAGAAAAGACGAGGGACGAGCCTTGGGCGAGGGGGGGTATCATGGGGAGGGGGCCAGGAGCCAGCGAGGGGGACCAGAGGGGAAGGGGCTGGAGCTGGGGGGGTCCTCTAGACCCCGGCCGCGGCCCCACCAGTGTCTGGCCTCACCAGTGCCAGCCCCAGCCCCGGCCCCACAAGCGCCCGGTCCCAGAACCAGCAGTGCCCGATCCCGGCCCTACCAGTGCCCAGCCCCACCAGCACCAGGCCCCAGTCCCACCAGTGCCCAACCCCACCAGCACCAGGCCCCAGTCCGACAAGTGCCCAACCCCACCAGCACCAGGCCCCGGCCCTACCAGTGCCCAGCCCCACCAGCACCAGGCCCCAGTCCCACCAGTGCCCAACCCCACCAGCACCAGGCCCCAGTCCCACCTGCGCCCAGCCCTGGCCCCACCAGCGCCCTGCCGCACCAGCTCCCAGCCTCGGCCTCACCAGTGCCCGGCCCAGCCCCACAAACGGCTGGTCCTGGCCTCACCAGCGCCTGGCCGGCCTCACCAGCACCCGACTCCCTCAGTCCAACCACTCTCCCTCCTCACTTATCCAGGATCTTGAGGTTGTAGCTCGCAGTCGGCCTGGCTCTGGGCCTCTCTGCACTCCAGCCGCTCTGCACTCCAGCCTCGGTGAAGCACAAACTCTGCTCACTCCACTCATTCAGCTTTATTGTGACAGAGGAGCCAGCCAATCAGTGCAGTGATGGTGCGCTGGAAGGGGCATCGCCATCCTGTCATGGGTGACAGACAAGAGAGGAGACCAATCTCCTGCCAAGGGAGGAGATCAATCTGCGCATGGGTGGTTTTTAAGATTTTTAAACCTTAATAACTTTTATAATATACCATTGATCGGAACAAAACATGTTGCACATGAGCACAGGAGAATGGTGAGTAAGGTGGCGAAAAATCGTAGCGCTATCCAGTTCCGTTTTTGCACAAATAGAAAAACCATGCAAACAGAAGAGCACAAGATTAGAGGACAGACAGACAGACAGACAGACAGACAGACAGACAGACAGACAGACAGACAGACAGACAGACAGACAGACAGACAATCGAGGAACATGGGTCTCATGCAGGCAAAGGAGATTAGTTTAACCTGGCATCATGTGTGGCACAGACATTGTTCCTGCACTGTGCTGATCAATGTTCTATGTTTCCTGCATTGATAGAACTGCTGGATTAGACTGAGAGTATTTACCCAATTATGTCATTTGAATGGAATTCTGCCAATCCTTGGATGAGATTTAGCTTAGGTTAGGTTTTAGTTTAGAGATACACCAGGGAAACAGGCTCTTCGGCCCAACGAGTCCACACCGACCAGTGATCCCCGCACATTAGGGACCATTTACACTTATACCAAGCCAATTTATCTACATACCTGTACATCTTTGGAGTGTGGAAGGAAACCGAAGATCTCAGAGAAAACCCACGCGGTCACAGGGACAATGTACAAACTCTGTACAGACAGCACCTGTAGTCAGGATTGAACCCAGGTCACTGGTTGTTGCCTTACAGTGCCGCAAGCGCTGTAAGGCAACAACTCTACCGCTGCGCCACCATGTCGCCCACGATATAAAGAAAAGTAGGAGCGAAGGGTTCATAAATGCTACAAATGTTATATCTGCATCTACATAACAAAACAACTGTACTGTATAATAATACAATATCCGTATAGCTGAAATGAGCACAAAAATGCTGGTACCCTAAAGATGAATTTCTTAACTCCGCTTACGCGCATATGTATAAAAGAATTGTTGCTTCTCAAAGGCATTTTAATTATTTTAGGGTTGATTTTGTATCTTCTAAGAAAAAAGTAATGAAAAAATTAAATTTGTTCGGAGGCAGAAGCGTACATTGGAATTCTTCAAAAGGATGCAGCTTCCTGCCTGATGTCAAATCTTAATTAAATTATAATTTCAACTGACACCAGGTCCATTGTGGGGAATTTTAATTTGAAGGAGCACATCAATGAAAAATTAAATCTGGCAAAATCATCGGCTTGGAAACCGATTCCAACATCTGATCGACATTTCAAATGATTTGGACATTTGACTGGATTTCTTAAAGCTCTGTGTGTGCAAACACCTCCGGAGACATGAGCTGCAGATGTGGAAATGGTGGAGAGCTTCAAGTCCCTTAGCATTAATATTACTAATGATCTGCCATGGACCAACCACATTGATGCGACAGCCAACTCCTCTACTTCCTGAGGACTGAGGAAATTTGGTATATCGCCAATGACTCTTACAAACTTCTCCAGACACATCATAGAAAGCACACTATTGCTTGGCATCACAGCTTCATTTGGGAACATCTCTGTCCAACACCGCAAGAAATTGCAGAGAGTGTTATAGCTGTAGTCCGGTCCATCATACAGACCAGATTCCCAACCATTGACTCTGTCTACACTTCACACTGCCTGGGAAAAGCACCCAACATAATCAAAGATTTTTTTCACCCCGGTCTTCTCCCTGCTCTCCTAACTCTAAAGGTACAGAAGCTTGAAAGATTGCATCGTCAGACTCAGGAGCAGCTTCTTCCCCTCTGTTGCCAGGCTTCGGAATGGTCCCTCCATAAGCTTGGGTACTGTTCGATTCACTTCTCCCCACTAAGGACATTCCAATCAAGGATTGTTGGTGGGGGGCTTTGATCGTGGTAGATCACGGATAAGATGTTAATAGATTATCTTAATGGGCCCAGAGGAAACACTCCTGATTCTTCTGGCCCACGAATGATGATGTTAAAACACTTAGCCTGATGGATCTATCAGCTGTAACATCTCTTCAGATCCCAGCCAACTTAATTTAAAAATAGTGATGATGTAAAAGCAAAACATATAGTCTCGGTCAAATAATTCAGTGACTAAGCTGCTTCTGGGAGTGGGGCTGTCACCTGCCCTTTGTTCTGTTTCCGTTAATATTGCAAATAGGTCGTTTCAAGTCTGGCTTGAATCCCTTTTTTAGTTTTTAAATATTTTAGCCCACCCATCCATTCCAAACCAAACCAAACAAACACACCCAATTTGGAAGGTAAACTTCATTTGTCTGCAATGTTGCTGGAATTCTGAGAAGTGTTTTCTTTTAAATATCAGGGACTATCATTATTGAAAAATATTCACTAGTTTTCAAAGGTAAACAAAATTAATGTTGGCTACCTCTTAAGCTATTCATCCACTCATAGTTTGAAATAATTATAACAATTAAAATTGGGAATTTAATGGGCTCACGGTCCTTCCAGCACACTCCTGCTGTAACTGAGGGAAAGATCATGATAATCATCTGCTCTCACCATCAGTGATTCAGCCATGAATCGTTAAGGGTGGAGTGTCATTCCCACCCCACCTGCTATTAAAAGACAACATTGTTTCCTTCCAATGAGAGCCACAACGGACACACACCCCTTCAATCGTATTCTCTGGTCACGTACTGGTTTAAGCCCCTGTCCCACTGTATGAGGTAATTCAACGGTTCTCCCGAGTTCTGTAGTGGGTCTGTAGGAGTTTGTGGATGTCTCATAGCGGCTCATACGAGTTAAAAGTTAACAATTTGTTCATCACAAGTGTTTTTTACTCATGGAGATTCTTTACAGGGATGAAAAAACGTCACTAGTTTACCGGATGTCCCGAGTATCTACCGATAGCATTACGAGCCACTATGAGACATCCACAAACTCCTATGTACCCACTACGGACATTCTCCGTGTTCGGATCATGGGAAAACTCGGGAGAACTCTTGAATTACCTTGTACAGTGGGACAGGGGGCTTTACCTGTGACTATTTTCCTAGCTTCACAGCCGTTATGTCGTTGTTATGTGCCAATGGTGTTGACTGGGGATACAATGGGGGAAGCCCTGCACAGAAAGGTCAGTAATGGAAATAGGAGTTGAAATGATTAGCGACCGAGCGATGCAGTAGGCCTTAGCTGACCGAAGGCAAGTGTTCGGCAAAGTGGTCACCGTGTCTACGCTTGGTCTCACCAACATACAAGAGACCACATCAGGATGTAGTATACGAGGTTAGAGGAGGTGCACGTGAACCTCTGTCTCACCTGGAAGGACTGCTGTGGTCCCTGTATGGTGGTGAGGTAGGAAGTATAAGGACAGGTGTTGCATCTCCTGCGGTTGCAGGCAAAAGTACGTAGGGAGGGGTTGGTTTTGGTGGGATATTCCAAGTGAATTTGAGGGCAAAGTGGAAAGTTAGTGGTGAAGTTAATTAAAACAACAAATTAATTTCATGGGTGCAGGAGGCAGCCCCAATGCAATCATTGATGTAGCAGATAGAGAGTTTGCGGGATGGTGCCAGTGTACGTTTGGAACAAGGACTATTCAATGTAACCGACAAAAAAGCAGGCATAGCTGGGGCCCATGCAAGTGCTCATGGCTACACCGTTAACTTGGAGAAAGTTGATAGCTTACAACCCAACGGTATGAACATTGAATTCTCCAAGTTTAGGTACATACAACCCCCCTACCCCTCCCCCTTCTCCCCAAACCTATTTCTTCCTCTCTCCCCTATGCCCCACCTGGACTAGCACCTATTTCTCCCCACCCTTCCCCTTTCACCTACATTCCTTCCACTAGCTTCACAATTCACAACCAATCCTTTTGTCTCACACTTTCTGTCTTTGTCCAATCATCTGCCTATCAACTGTATCTCTCTCCACCCCCCCTCCCCCCCCCTCACCTGTGTTCACTTACTAAATGCCAGGCTTTGTCCTGCCCCTCCTCTTTTCCTGCTTCCTCCCCTCCCCCACCCAATCAACAATCAGACTGAGGAAGGATTCAAACCTGAAATGTCATCATGTTCTCCATAACTACCTAACCTGCTGAATTACTCCAGCATTGTAAACAAGCATCTACAATTTCTCGTTTTTTTTACCTAGTTGAAAGGTTATTTTGCTTTTGCTTTGAGATAGACCCAAACAATAAGCTCTCTGAATCCCACTCCAGTATCGTTTACAGTGAAATTATTGTTTCCAATTTAGACTTGGTAAGAGAAGTAAGATTGACATTTAATTGTTTTTATTAATTCATTTTTAATTGTAGATTTGTTTATAAATGTTTTTTACAAATTTCTTAATCTGTGATGCTTAATATCTGGCATTAGGTAACTTGGTCCATGGAAATATTGAGGAAGATACCTACATTAGATTGCCTTCTGTTTCAGAGTGTGACATTCTGAAATGCTCGCTACATTAATCCAGTGCATTAGTGCTATCTTTTTAAAGATCTTCTAATATTGCTACGTCCTGTCTCAGCAGAAAGGCAGGATGTAACAATTCCAGAGCAACATAAAGGCCTCTGTGATTTGTATTAATGTGTTTTTATAACTGACATATGCACATGTTAACAAAACAGGCAGCACAGCGGCGGAGAGGGAGAGGGAGAGAAAATACTCTGGCAAGAGGCAGCAAATGTTATTTTTCTGACCTAGATTCTTTCATGGTTAAAAAGTTGTAATTTAGTTAGTTTAAAGATACAGTGGCTTGCAAAAGTTTTCATACCACTTGAACTTTTCCACGTGTTGTCACGTTACAACCACAAACGTAAATGTATTTTATTGTAATTTTATGTGATAGACCAACACAAAGCGGTGCATAATTGTGAAGTGGAAAGAAAATGATACATGGTTTCCAAATTTTATTACAAATTAAAAAAACTGAAAAGTGTGGTATGCAAAAGTATTCAGCCCCCCTGAGTCAATACTTTGTAGAACCACCTCTCACTGCAATTACAGCTGCAAGTCTTTTGGGCATCGCTTTGTGTTGGTCTATCACATAAAATCCCAATAAAATACATTTACATTTGTGGTTGTAATGTGACAAAATGTGGAAAAGTTGAAGGGGTATGTAAACCTTTGCAAGCCACTGTACCATGCAGAAACAGGCCCTGTGGCCCACCGAGTCTGCACCAACCAGCGATCCCCGCACATTAACGCTATCCTACACACACTAGGGACAATTTTACACTTATACCAATCCAATTAACCTACAAACTTGTACGTCTTTGGAGTGTGGGAGGAAACAGAAGACCTCGGAGACAACCCACGCAGTCACAGGGAGAAGATACAAACTGGATACAGACAGCACCCGTAGTCGGGATCAATCTTGGGTCTGCGGCGCTGTAAGACACCAACTTTACTGCTGTGCCACCGTGCCGCCCTTATAATAAAGTTCATTATTTGCATCGCAGACTGGGTTGGAGATTTGTTATTTGGAACAATGGAGGTGAATAGAGCCCTAGTGAGACCACACCAGCAGTATTGTGTGCAGTTTTGGTCCCATAATTTGAGGAAGGACATTCTTTCTATTGAGGGAGTACAGCATAGGTTTACAAGGTTAATTCCCAGGATGGTGGGAAGGTCATATGCTGAGAGAATGGAGCGGCTGGGCTTGCATATTCTGCAGTTTAGAAGGATGAGAGGGGATCTTATTGAAACATATAAGATTATTAAGGGTTTGGGCAGGTAACATGTTCCCGATGTTGGGGGAGTCCAGAACCAGGGGCCACAGTTTAAGAATAAGGGGTAAGCCATTCAGAACGGAGACACGGAAACACTTTTTCTCACAGAGAGTTGTGAGTCTGTGGAATTCTCTGCTGCAGAGGGCGGTGGAGGCCAGTTCTATGGATACTTTCAAGAGAGAGCTAGATAGGGATCTTAAACACAGCGAAGGCAGGAACGGGGTACTGATTGTGGATGATCAGCCATGATAACATTGAATGGCGGTGCTAGCTTGAAGGGCCAAATGGCCTACTCCTGCACCTATTGTCTATTGTCTATGGTCTATTGAAAGATGGTATGAGAATAAGAGACTAGCAGTTTCAAAAGTGTATGCTGCCAGAGGTATGTGTGGTGAGAACTGGAACAAACGTTAATTTTTTAATTATTTCTCCCAGGCAGGCAGATAATTTGACATTTACATTTTAGAAAAGGCCCTTTCATGCATTAATATTTATACTGCAAAGCCTAACGTTGGGTTAAGCTTTTGTCAATATGAAATTTTGAAGGTAACAATGCTCACTGCTACCCTGACTCTCTGCTCTGGGCTGTCATGGGTCAGAGATTACCAACAGTTAGTGGAGATGTTACATTCCTACAAGGAGGATTCAAGCACGACCCTGCTATAGTGACAGATTTTCATATCGTTCAAGGAATATTTAGTTCAACTAACTACCAAAGGCGTCTGCGCGAGAATCCCAGCTGCAAACACGCCTCAGACTGCATATAAATCCCACCCACATAATTACAGGCAGATACATTTTAAAGGTCACTGATTATAGTTATAACATACTGAGTTAAGCGAAATGGCTACTACACCTGCTTTTTTTCATCTCTTCACCTAGTAATTTGTTCTTTTGCCAGAGCATGGGATTGACTGTTTTAGTTTAGTTTAGAGGTACAGCATGGAAATAGGCCTATTTTGCGCCGACCAGCGATCTCCACACACTAACACTATCCTGCACACACTAGGGACAATTTACAATTTTACCAAGCTAATTAACCAACAAAATTGTACATCTTTGGTGTGTGGGAGGAAACTGGAACACCCAGAGAAAATTCATGCAGATCACGACAGAGCGTACAAACTCCATACAGATAGCACCGGTGGTCAGGATAAAACCCGGGTCTCTGGCACTGTAAAGCAGCAACTCTGCCACGTTAACATTCCACCCTGTATTGGACATGTCAACAAAATTGACTACCTAACACAGTTAACGGAGTGCAGCGAGGGCCTTAAACCAGATTCTTAATCAGTCTGAAGAAGGGTTTTGACCCAAAAATGTTGTCTGTCCATTCCCTGGCCAGATGCTGCCTGACCCGCTGAGTTCCTCCATAGAGTCATAGAGTGATACAGTGTGGAACACAGGCCCTTTGGCCCAACTTGCCTACACTGGCCAATTATGTCGCAGCTACACTAGTCCCACTTGCCTGCACTTGGTCCATATCTCTCTAAACCTGTCCTATCCATGTACCTGTCTAACTGTTTCTTAAATGGTGGGCCTCAACTACCTCTGGCAGCTTGTTCCATACACCCACCACCCTTTGTGTGAAAAAAATAATAGGAATTCCTATTAAATGTTTTCCTTTTCACCTTGAATCTATGTCCTCTGGTCCTCGATTCCCCTACTCTGGGCAAGAGACTCTGTGCATCTGCTGGATCTATTCCTCTTATGATTTTGTACATCTCTATAAGATCACCCCCATCCTCCATGGAATAGAGACCCAGCCTACTCAACCTCTCCCTAGAGCTCACACCCTCTAATTCTGGCACCATACTTGTAAATCTTTTCTGAACTCTTTCAAGCTTGACAATATATTTCCTATAACATGATGCCCAAAACTGAACACAATATTCTAGATGCAGTCTCACCAACTCCTGCACTGTATTTTGCTCATAAACCGGGGATGTTGGCCTGGGGTCTCAGAACATTGATCTCAGAACATAGAACAGAGCAGCCAGGAACAGTCCTATTGGTTCACAACATTTGTGCTGAATAATAAGCTGAGGCCAATGCCAAGCCTAAAGTTTTGAACTTTTGTCAATTGATCAAAGTCAATACTAATGTCTACACATTGCAACAGATAATATTGTGTAAAGTACTAGGTCATTGGCCGCATTTGTCACTGATTATAGTTCAGTTCAGAGATACAGTGCAGAAACAGGCCCTTTGGCCCACTGAGTCTGCGCTGACCAGTGATGCTCGCACACTAACACTATCCTACACACTAGGGATAATTCACAATCTTTACCGAAGCAAATTAACCAACAAACCTGTACGTATTTGGAATGTGGTAGGAAACCAGAGCACCCAGAGAAAACCCATGTAGGTCGTGGGGAGAATGTGCAAACTCTGTACAGACAGCTGCCGTAGTCAAAATTGGACCTGGGTCTCTAATGCTGTAAGGCAGCAACTCTACTGTAGCGCCAAAATTGCTATAACAAGTGGTTAGGGACAGTATATTCCTGTTAGGTTGAAGGGCAAGGCTGGCAAGTGTAGGGAACCTTGGTTGATGAAAGATATTCGGATTCCAGGTCTGGAAAAAGGAGGCATACATCAGGCCTGGATAAAGCGAATCCCTTAATAAGTATAAATAATGTGGGAGTGCGCTGAAGAAAGAAATGAAGAGGGCAAAATGAGGGCATGAGATGGATCTGGCAGGCAAGAAAGGAAAATACTTAGAGATTCTACAGACATATTAAAAGTAACAGGGTGACTATGGAGATTAGGTCTCGTTAAAGATCAACTATCCATCTGTGTGTGAGCCGCAGGAGATGGGTGAGATTTTTAAAGACTATTACTCATCAATGTTTGCTTCAGAAAAGATCATTTAATTGAGGCAAATGAGTTCTGTTGTCTTGGACCAAAAATAATGATTAAATAGGAAGACATTAGGAAAAACAGTTTAAAACTGAGGAATTTGGTTTGTAAATTGGTAAATTAAGCAATTTATCAGTCAATATAAGCAAGGCTGCTCTAAGTGAGCGGCCTTGTGAGTAAAGTGTGAGTCTTTGGCTCGAGTGTCTTCGGCGAGGAGGCTGAGGAGAGGAAGCTATGCAAAAAGCTGGAGAGGACGGGACATGGAGAACACATAACGGATAAGATGCGGCAGTGTGCTGCTTGCAGGATGTGGGAGGCCAGGGACATGGATGGAGCCTCTGGCTGCTACAACTGTGGCAAGTGCGTCCAGCTTCAGCTCCTGAAGGACCGTGTTGGGGCACTGGAGAAGCAGCTGGATGACCTCAGGGCCATCCAGGAAAACACGAGTTTCCTGTACAGGACCTACAGTGAGGTTGTCACGCAAAGGATACGGGAAGAACGAAGGTGTGTGACTGAGAGAAAGGGTGGTAACCGTGGAGTGCAAGAGACCCAGGTGGCTGTGCCTAATGAAAACAGGTACGCCCTCTTGGGAACTGTCGGGGGAGACGATGCTTCCAGTCCGAGCGGCGGACATGTCGGTGGCTCCAATCCTAGAGATGGGACTGGACCAGCGAGACCGCCGTCGGGCAGAGCCCTAGTTGAGGGTGACTCCATTGTCCGTGGAGCAGACAGGAGATTCTGTGGCAGCAGACGAGAAGCGAGGGTCTGTTGCCTCCCTGGTGCCAGGGTTCAGGAGCCGAATTCAGAACATCCTCGAGAAAGAAGGTGAACAGCCGACAGTAGTTGTGCGTGTTGGCACAAACGACATCGGGAAGAAGAGGATGGAGGTTCTCCAGCATGAGTTCAGAGAGTTGGGAAGAAGACTGAAGAAGGCAGGACTTCTAGTGTGATTATCTCTGGATTGCTTCCAGTACCTCGTGCTAGTGAAGGCAGGAACAGGGAGATAGGGGATCTGAATGTGTGGCTGACGGGTGCAGGGAGCAAGGATTTAAATTTATAGATCACTGGGATCTCTTCTGGGGTAGGGGTGACGTGTACAAAAGGGACGGGTTACACCTTAACTGGAGGGGGACCGACATTCTGGCAGGCAGGTTTGCTAGGGCTACACGTGTGGGTTTGAACTAAATAGTGGGGGGGAGGGATTGACAAATTGGGAGTATAAAGATGGAGTTGAAGGGGAAGAGTGAGTACTGGAAAAGTTACAAAGGATTCTCGAATTAGGAAGGAAAGTTCGAGAAGGGATAAGAAAGTAAGGTCAGGGCCAATTGCGAGGGGGGCGTGAATACGGAGGTCAATGTATTGTATATAAATACGCAAAGTATAAGAAATAAGGTGGATGAGCTTGTGGCTCAGTTAGAAATTGGCAAGTATGATGTTGTGGGAATTACAGAGATATGGCTGCAAGAGGGCCAGGGCTGGGAACTGAATATTCAAGGGTATACCTCCTATCGGAAAGACCGACAGGTGGGCAGAGGGGGTGGGGTAGCTCTGTTGGTGAGGAATGAAATTCAGTCCGTTCCAAGGGATGACATTGAAACAGGAGATGTGGAGTCAGTATGGATAGAACTAAAGAATTGTAACGGTAAAAAGACCACAATTGAATTTATCTACAGGCACCCCAAATAACAATAGCCTGGACAAAGGGTTCAAGTTGAATCAGGAGTCAAAATTGGCATGTAGCAAAAGTCATGCTACAGTAGTTATGGGAGATTTCAACATGCAGGTAGACTGGGAAAATCAGGTTGGTACTGGAACCCAAAAAAGAACTTTGTAGAGTGCCTTTGTGATGGATTCTTAGAGCAACTTGGAGCCTACCAGGAAGAAGGCAATTCTGGATTTAGTGTTATGTAATGAACCGGATTTGATAAAGCAACTTGAGGTTAATGAGCCCTTAGGAGGTAGTGACCATAATGTGGTCAGGTTTAATCTACAATTGGAGAGGGAGAAGTGTAGATCGGAGGTGTCAGTGTTACAGTTGAATAAGGGGGACTATGGGGCCATGTGGAAGGAGCTGGACAAAGTTGATGGGAACGATACACTAGCACGGATGACAGTGGAACAACAATGGCAGATATTTCTAGGAATAATACAGAAGGTGCAGGATCAGTTCATTCCTAGGAGGAAGAAAGATTCCAAAGGGAGTAAGCGGCGACCGTGGCTGACAAGGGACGTCAGGGACAGTATAATAAATAAAAGAGAAAAGGTACAACATAGCAAAGATGAGCGGGAAACAAGAGGATTGGGTAATGTTCAAAGAGCAACAGAAGATAACTAAAAAGACAATACCAGGAGAAAGGATGAGGTACGAAGGTAAGCTAGCCAAGAATATAAAGGAGGATAGTAAAAGCTTCTTTAAGTTTGTGAAGAAAAAATTAGTTCAGACCGAAGTTGGACCCTTGAAGACCGAAAAAGGTGAATTTAGTATGGGGAACAAGGAAATGGCAGATGAGTTGAACAGGTACTTTGGATCCGTCTTCACTAAAGAGGATACAAACAATCTTCCTGATATAGTAGTGGCCAAAGGATCTGGGGTGACAGAGGAACTGAAGGAAATCCACATTAGGCAGAAAATGGTGTTGGGTAGACTGAAGGCTGATAAAACCCCAGGTTTCTGATGGTCTGCACCCCAGGGTACTTAAGGAAATGTCTCTAGAAATCGTGGATGCATTGGTGATAATTTCCCAATGTTCTATAGACTCAGGATCAGTTCCTGTGGATTGGAGGGTAGCTAATGTTATCCCTCTTTTTAAGAAAGGTGGGAGAGAGAAAACAGGGAATTATAGACCAGTTAGCCTGACATCGGTTGTGGGGAAGATGCTGGAGTCAATTATAAAAGATGAAATAGCCGCACATTTGGATAGCAGTAACAGGATCGGTCCGAGTCAGCATGGATTTACAAAGGGGAAATCATGCTTGACAATTTTTGGGGATGTAACTAGGAAAATGGACAAGGGAGAGTCAGTGGATGTAGTGTACCTGGACTTCCAGAAATCATTCGATAAGGTCCCACATAGGAGATTAGAGCACATGTTATTGGGGGTAGAGTGCTGACATGAATAGAAAATTGGTTGGAAGACAGGAAACAAAGAGTAGGTATTAACGGGTCCCTTTCAGAATGCAGGCAGTGACTAGTGGCGTACAGCAAGGCTCGGTGCTGGGTCCGCAGCTATTTAGAATACACATCAATAATTTGGGTGAAGGGATTCAAAGTAACATTAGCAAGTTTGCAGATGACACAAAGCTGGGTGGCAGTGTGAACTGTGAGGAGGATGCTATGAGAATGCAGGGTGACTTGGACAGGTTGGGGTGATGGGCAGATGCATGGCAGACAAAGTTTAACGTGGATAAATGTGAGGTTATCCACTTTGGTAGCAAAAACAGGAAGGCAGATTACTATCTAAATGGCGTCAAGTTTGGAAAAGGGGAAGTACAACGGGATCTGGGCGTCCTTGTTCATCAGTCTGCGAAAGTAACCATGCAGGTGCAGCAAGCAGTGAAGAAAGCAAATGGCATGTTGGCCTTTTAACAAGAGGAGTCGAGTATAGGCGCAAAGAGGTCCTTCTGCAGTTGTACAGAGCCCTAGTGAGACCACACCTGGAGTATTGTGTGCAGTTTTCGTCCCCTGATTTGAGGAAGGACACTCTTGCTATTGAGTGAGTGCAGCGTAGGTTCACAAGATTAATTCCCGGGATGGCGGGACTGTCATATGCTGAGAGAATGGAGCAGCTGGGTTGTACACTCTGGAGTTTAGAAGGATGAGAGGAGATTTTATTGAAACATATAACATTGTTAAGGGTTTGGACACACTAGAGGCAGGAAACATGTTCCCGATATTGGGGGAGTCCAGAACCACGGGCCACAGTTTAAGAATAAGGGGTAAGCCGTTTAGAACAGAGATGAGGAAACACTTTTTCTCACAGAGTGGTGAGTCTGTGGAATTCTCTGCCTCAGAGGGAGGTGGGAGTGGAGGATTGCAACCTTCACGTGGTCCGTCCTGTTTCGACTAATGCAATCAACTCGACGTGCACAAATGGAAGATCAAATAGAACAAGTTGTCCTACAACTTTAGGCTGTGCATGCCACAGGAAAGAAGAAGTAGAGGGAAGTGGAGGCCAGTTCTCTGGATACTTTTAAGAGAGACCTAGATAGGGCTCTTAAAAATAACAGTCAGGGGATATGGGGAGAAGGCAGGAATGTGGTACTGATTGGGGATGATCAGCCATGATTACATTGAATGGCGGTGCTGGCTCGAAGGGCCGAATGGCCTACTCCTGCACCTATTGTCTATTAAGGATTAGTAAAAAATAATAAATTCTCCCAATTGCAGATTAATGAACTGAACTAGAACTGGGACTGTGTAAGTAGTGTGTGAACAGCAGGACACAGAAGGAAGCTATTGTGTTGACAGAATTCAAGATTAATTCCTTGGTATAATAGTTAACCAACAGTTAACCACAGTTTATACAGCGCTGCATTTGCTTATTTTTAATCCCGAATGATCTTTGACAAAATCCCATGATTTCTTGCATTTATCAAAAAAAACGAACTTGCTTGTTGCTTCCTCGAACCTTGTGGGGAGCGAAGGAAGAAATTATGGACGACCTTGCAATGATACTTGTTTCATCCAGGGAACTACAAGCCAGTGAACCTGACTTCAGTGGTGCGTAAGTTATATGGGTGGGGGGGTGGGGGTGGGGGGTTCTGAGTGCACAGGATCTGCTAACATTTGGAAAGACAAGGACTGATTAGAGTTAGTCAGCATGTCTTTGTGCATGACCAAACATAAGAAGTTTCTCGACCCGAAATGTCGCCTATTCCTTCTCTCCATAGATGCTGCCTCACCCGTTGAGTTTCTCCAGCATTTTATGTCTCTCTTCGATTTTGCAGCATCTGCAGTTCTTTCTTAAACATACAGTGCATTCAGAAAGTATTCAGACCCCTTCCCTTTTTCCACATGTTTCTATGTTACAGCTTTATTTTAAAATGGATTAACTTCCTTTTTTTAATCATCAATCTACACACAATACCCCAGAATGAAGATGCAAAAACAGGTGTTTAGGAATGTTTGCATAGTAAAAAGAAATAAACAAAATATCACATTTACATAAGTATTCAGACCCTTTGCTATGACATTCGAAATTGAGCTTCTTTCCATTAATTACCCTTGAGATGTTTCTACAACTTGATTGTAGTCTGCCAGTGGTAAATGAAATTGATTGGACATGATTTTGAAAGGCACACACCTGTCTATATGAGGTCCCACAGTTGACAGCACATGCCAGAGCAAAAACCAAGCCAGGAAGATGAAGGAATTGTCCGTAGACCTCCGAGACAGGATTATGTTGAGACACAGATCTGGGGAAGGGTATAAAACAATGTCTGCAGCATTGCAGGTCCCGTAAAGCACAGTGGCCTCTGTCATTCTTAAATGGCAGAACTTTGGCACCACCAGGAGCACTCTGGGGGAAAAGGGCCTTGGTCAGGGAGGTGACCAAGTACCCGATGGTCACTCTGACAGAGCTCAAGTGTTCCTCTGTGGAGATGGGAGAACCTTCCAGAAGGACAACTATATCTGTAGCACTCCACCAATCACGCCTTTATGGTAGAGTGGCCAGACGGAAGCCACTCCTCAGTAAAAGGCACATGACAGCCCGCTTGGAGTTTGCCAAAAGGCATGAGAAACAAGATTCTCTGGTCTGATGAAAGCAAGATTGAACTCTTTGGCCTGAATGCCAAGCGTCACGCCTGGAGTAAACCCGGCACCGCTCAGCACCTGGCCTATACCATACCTATGGTGAAGCATGTTGGTGGCAGCATCATGTTGTGGGGATGTTTTTCAGTGATGGGAACTGGGTGACTAGTCAGGATCGAGGGAACGATGAATGGAGCAAAGTACAGAGAGATCCTTGATGAAAACCTGCTCCAGAGCGTTCTGGACCTCAGACTGGGGGGACGTTCACCTTCCAACAGGACAACGACCCTAAGCACACAGCAAATACAACGCAGGAGTGGCTTCGTGACAAATCTGTGAATCTTCTTGAGTAGCCCACCCAGAGCCCGGACTTGAACCCGATCGAACATCTCTGGAGGAACCTCAAAATAGCTCCCCATCCAACTTGACATAGCTTGAGAGGATCTGCAGAGAAGAATGGGAGAAATAACCCAAATGCAGGTGTGCCAAGCTTGTAGCGTCATATCCTAGAAGACTTGAGGCTGTAATCACAGCCAAAGGTGCCTCAACAAAGTACTGAGTAAAGGATCTGAATACTTGTGAATGTGATATTCCAGTTATTTCTTTTTAATTACTTTGCAAAAATTTCGAAACACCTGTTTTTGCTTTTTTATTATGGGGTATTGTGTGTAGATTGATGATTCAAAAAAAAAAAATATTCCATTTTAAAATAAGGCTGTAATGTAACAAAATGTGGAAAAAGTGAAGTGTTCTGAATACTTTCTGAATGTATCTCATAAATCTGTTTTTTGAAGAGGTAACCAAGAGGTGAAGAGTCATGCAGTGGATATTGTCTACATGGAATTAAGCAGACTTGGACAATTTCCCACAAAGCATACTAGTCTGGAAAGTTAAGTTACATGGGAATTGACTTGATGATAGGGAACAGAGGGTAATAGAAACATAGAAAAATAGGTGCAGGAGTAGGCCATTCGGCCCTTCAAGTCAGCAGCACCATTGAATATGATCATGGGTGATCATCTAAAATCAGTACCCCGTTCCTGCTTTTTCATCATATCACTTGATACCTTTAGCTCTAAGAGCTAAACCTGACTATTTTGAATTCATCCAGTGAACAGGCCTGTACTGCTTTCTGTGGCAGAGAATTCCACAGATTCACAACTCTCCGTCTGAAAAAGGTTTTCCTCATCCCAGTCCTAATGATGGATTGTGCCAGGTCCATTGCTGTTTATCATTTGCTACTTCCTCTGGCTTGTTCCATATATCCACCACATTATGTGTGAAAATGTTGCACGTCAGGTTCTGATTAAAGTTTTTCCCCCACGCCTCGGGTTCCAATTAAATGTTTCTCCTCTCACAAACTTCTGCCCTCTAGTTCTTGATTCGCCTACTCTGAGAAAAAGCCTTTGTGCATTCATTCTATCAATTCCCCTCATGATTTTATGCACCTCTACAAAATCACCTCACACCTAACGTTCTAGCCTGCCCAGCTTCTCTCTGTAGCTTAGTCTCTCGAGTCCTTGTAATATGCTCGTAAATCTTTTGAGTTTTCTTTCCAGCTTAATAAAGTTTTGCTTATAGCAGGGCAATTAAAACATCTTGTACAACTACAACATAATGTTCCAATCTCTGTACTCAATTCCTGACTGATGAAGGTGAATGTGCCAAAAGCCTTCTTCTTCAACCTATCTACTTGCAATGTCACTTTCAGGGAACTATGGACTTGTACTCTGAGATACCTCTGCTTTACAACACTCCTCAGAGCCCTACCATTCACTGTGAAGCTCCTGTTTGGGTCTGACTGTCCAAAATGCAGCAGTTCATACTCATCAGAATCAAACTCCACTAGCCATTGCTGGGCTCACTTGCCATGCTGATCAAGATCCTACTGTAATTCTCGATAACCACCTTGATTCAGACCTAAGGACCTGGGAGTATAAGTACACAGTTCCTTGAAAGTAGTGTCACATGGTGGTGAAAAAGCCTTTAGAAATGCTGCCTTTTGTCAGTCAGGCAATTGATATAAGAGTTGGTACATTTTGTTGCAGTCGTACCACACATTGGTAAGGGCACACTTGGAGTATTGTGTATTGTGTCAATTTTTTTTTACCCCATATGAAAGGTGTCAATAAGCTGGAAATAGTGCAAAGATGTGTGAGAAGATTGCCAGGACTTGAGGCCCTGAATCATAGGGAGAGGTTGGGCAGGCTAAGAGTGTATTCTGTGATACATAGGAGACTGACAGGTGATCTTATGGAGGTTTTTATAAAATCACGATGAGCACAGATAAGATGAATGCGTGGTCTTTTTCACAAGGAAGAGGAATTGGAACCAACATGACAAGAGGGAAAAGGTTTAACAGGAAACTGAGGGTAGCTTCTTCACACAGAGGATCAAGTGATCATGGAACAAGCTGCCAGAGAAAGTGGGTGAGGCAGGTCCATCCTATACACTAGAGACAATATACAGAGACAAACTCACCTACAATCCTGCTCGTCTTTGGAATGTGGGACGAAACCGGTACACCCAGAACAATCCCATGCCAACACGGGGAGAACGTGCAAGCTCCAGGCAGACAGCACCCTCGGTCAGGATTTAACCCGCATCTCAGGCAGCAACTCTACTACTACACCACTGTGCCGTGCAGGTATAGAAAAATATTAAGAAGTGAGGTCCCAATGGAATTTCAGGATAATATGTTAGAGAAGGACTTTGCGAGACTGTAGGCATCAGAGCTGTTGATGTGGAGTGAGCACTCTCTTCTCTGTACAGTATGAAATGTGCTTTTCCAAGGTTAAAATTAGTATTTTGATTGAGGCTGTTGGAAGGCCTCATTGCTGTGACTTCATCTTTGTGTGCGTGTATATGCATTATGCAAAGCAGAGAGACAGAGAGAGACAGACAGAGCAGTCAGTGTCTCTATCTGTTTGTCTGTCTCTCTATCTCTCTCTGTCTCAGAAGAAAGAGAGACAGAGACAGTCAGTAAACAGCAATTTTTTTCTTGTAATGTAAAAGGAACCCATTTTCAGCTATTAATAGTTGTGAAAGCAGAGGTCTGCAGGTGCAGTCATTTCCAGCCCACACAAATTGGATATTGCTGGAGTCCCCCAGGGCAATATTTAAGACTCAGCCATCTTCAACTGCTTCATTTATGACCTTCTCTCTAGCAGTGGGCCAGATGAGTAGATATTCACTGATTACAGCATTGTGTTCAGCTCCATTTGTAATTTCTCAATTAAATGCTCCATGCACACAGAAGGTTTTGGAACACATTCAGACTTGGGTAAATTTGCATATAGATTTCACAACATACAAATAAATGACAGCCAATAACCACGTCCAATCACATAGTCTGATTGTCCCCATTTTATCTTTAATGGCATAACCTCTGCAAATCCTCTACCACAAAAAAAATCTGTGGTTCAGCACAGGCCAAAAATACATATTGACCAGCCACATAGATCTTGTGACTCCTGGAATAGAGCAGAAACAGTGGTGAATAAGTCACATGATCAAATGCGGGCAAATGGGACTAGGTTAGATGGAGCATCCTGATTGGCATGGATGAGTTGGCCTGAAGGGCCTGTTTCCATGCTGTCCGTCTCTACAGCTACCTAAAACATATTCATCAGCAAAAAGGCACAAATCAATAGTGTGACGGAGGGCTGATTGCTTGTCTGGATGAGTGCGTCTCCCATAACATTCAAGGGCTTGCAACAGCTTTATTAACAAACAGTACGTTCCCAAACAAAACTCTGCTACTTAAAAGGCAGCAGATGCGCAGGAACATCATCAGCTTTAGAATCTCCTTAGTCAAATAACATCATGTTATGGTGCACTTATATACTGCCAATCATCCCATCAGTGTATATGAAGCTAAGAACATCTTGTCTAATGGCATATGTGGGAGCCATTATATTTGCACTTATGGTGAAAGCTCAGAAGAAGGTACACCACCAACTTATTGAGGCAATTGTGATGGGCCACTAATTTTAGCCTTTCCATATAACTATATAACAATTACAGCACGGAAACAGGCCATAATTTGACTGGATAGCATGCGAACAATAGCTTTTCACTGTATGCAACAATAATTAACCCAATACCTATATCAAATGAAATAAAAGGGAATTATCAGTTGCTGTTTTAAAATGAAAGAAAAGATAGATCAGCCATGGTGGAGTAGACTTGATACGCCGAATGGCCTAATTCTGCTCCTATCACTTACGATCTTATGAAACTTGTGGACAAGTGGAATTAAATGATCCGAACAATAGATTCCATCCAAAATAGATCTTTGTAGAAACTGAAGGCTCGGGTTGGGATTCAGTATATCCCAGATGGTTTTACATTCCTTTGGTAACTTAAACTTGATGGAATTACAATTATATAGTTTGATGAAGAATTGTAGATTTTACGTCGGAGTCACGTGAGTGATTCCATGAAGAAAACCCGCCAGGCCGCATGTGCACCTGTACATCAGCTGCACTGGCGCAAGCACCAGACTGGCAGGACAGAGCTCCTGCCGGCAGTAAGTTAAACCTAAAAGGTAAGTTCGTTTTTTTACTTACCAGGGTTTTTCAGGCAGGAGCCTCTTCTCACAGAGGTTTTCCTGCCAGTTTCACAGCCAGCGAGTGTGCTGGTTATGGACTGTGGGGGAACCCCAGTCTGACCGCAGAAGCGGATAACCGGCAAAATTGATCGGGTTGCGAGATAAGGAGCCGCTAACAGTGCAGTCAGCGGCTCCTAGCCTGCGGGGATGCCGTAAAAACGGCAAGAAATTCAAGCAGAATTGCTAACAGTATCATCAGCGGCTCCCAGCTTGTGGGGATGCCGTAAGAATGGCAAGAAATTCAAGCAGAGTCGCTGACAGTGGGGTCAGTGGTTCCCAGCCTGCAAGGATGCTATTGGAACGGCAAGAAATTCAAACAGAGTTGCTGACAGTATAGTCAGCGGCTCTCAGCCTGTGGGGATGCCGTTGGAACGGCAAGGAAGCAACGCTGGAGTCACTGACAGTGGGGTCAGTGGCTCACAGACATTGGTCCCCAGGCAAGAAATTAAATGGGACTCATTCAGCCCTATGTGGACTCGGGTGAGTCGGGCTATAAAGGGTTTCTCCTTATAATAAAATGCATGTATTTTATAGTGTTTTTCTTAAAGTTAAAAGCTAAAGGCAAAGTTAAAGTCATAAAAAGTTATTGTTATATGTTTCTGACAATGTAATCCTTGTTGTTTAGCACAAGTTGCTATGAATTATATATACCCTTCACAGGTAAAGCTGTATACTAAAAATGTTGATTTAGTGAGCTCACACTGTAATAGTGCAGGCCTATGGAACAGGCCACGCCAGCAGCGCCTGACAGGGCTGCTTCATGTATGAAAGTGCCGGCCTACGGGAGAGCTGTGCCAGCAGCGCCTGATGCGGGGCTGTTTCATATCAAAAAGCACCGGCCTTTATGAAAGGCGGTGCCAGCAACACCTGGGACAGGGTTGCTCAAGTTCACACATAATCTGCTACGCCCACGGAGTCGGGAGATGATTCGCCACGGGGGCTGGATAGCAAGGCCCACGGAGTCGGGGGATGAATTCCTCACCGGGGCTGGATAGTGCATTTGAAACAACTATCCTAAATACAGCAACTGTTGCATACAGTGCTACAGAGGTCTCCCTCTCGGAGGCAGATATCAAGACAGGTCAGTATCCTGTTGACACTGAGTCTCAGGGTATGGCCGTGGGGCATACCCAAAGGGATGAAGGGCACGTGTCAGAGGTACCTTTTTCCTGACAACAAAGTTGCCATTCCAGCAGAATATTCTATTTGGGTTAAGGCCAATGGGCTCGTATCAGTATTGGTATCCTGCGGCCTGTGGCAGCGCATGTTTACGGTTGCCTACGAATCACCCTCTCTGAGGAGGGAAGAGCAAAAAGTCAAGATATAACTGACTCCGGGCTCTAAAGAAGTCAATAGAACATACTTAAGCACATATGTGCCGGCAGTGAACAGCGCCAACAGGAGGATGTGAGAGCCAGCCGCTGAATCTGTTATTCAGGTAGGCCTATTCAACGGTGAGGAAAGCTTGTCAGATGAATCAATTAGGCCAATGGCGGGCAAAAGTCATCATTTCAGAACACACCCCAGGTACTCATCGGCAGTAAGCAGTTCATTGGAGCTGGGGGCAGCATGATAGCTCAGAAATTCCATGTACCTTACCAATCCTCCTCAACAAAATGGGTCTAGCACTTCCAAAATATGGGTAGTGCACTCTTCACAAGTTGTAAATATTTACATTTGTTTTGTACAAAACACAAAGGGTACAAATATTTGGTTGAGGCACAGTCGGACCATTCCAAGCAAGTTTGGGTTATGGCCAGGGTTACAAAAAAAATTAAGTTTTGGAAATTGGGCAAACATTCTCATGCAAACCACCCATGGAATAAGGCAGGAGTGGCATGCTATTATGAAGAATGGAGAGTGTCAGGCATATGAACTTTCCAAATATGAAAACTTATTTTCCTGACTACAACAGATTCATAGGGTCAGAGATCCATGCTATGCAAATCCCATTACAATGTAACTGTACTATACAGTAAAGCTTTGGGGTATGGGATAAACTGTTTGTTGGTCATTGGGATTTACCTTTAATTATTATTAGCCTTGACTCCGCCTTATGGCAAGAGATTGGAGTTATAGCAATCTGTTACAAAACTGAGTTTATTTTCATCAAGAGTAATTGGCAATATAGTAGCTGTGTTTCAGCCGAGCAAATCAAGGAACTGATATCATGTAAGTAGCAATTAGACCATTGTTAACAACCTTAAGCTATTGTCAGCTGAAGCTACCTCAGCCACAATGATGAAGTAACAGTATTCAGCATTGCTGAACATGACAATAACTCATTGAACGAACTTGAAACTCGCTACAGTAGTGTGGTCGGTCGAATTCAGTTATTACAAACTGATGTTTAGGACTCTAAGATGAAAAGTTCCGAATACCATCACCTACTTGGAGGTATTGGAGATTGCATGAGTTACCAATTCTTCAATTGTTGGTATCAACTAAATATATACACTAGATGCACCCCATGGGTAAGGGGCTATTGAGCAAATATACATATTCCACATGCTCAAATTCAAGTTGCTGCTCTACGATGGTGACATATGTTAGTCACATGGTAATCAAGTAAAGGTATCCTGTAATAATTACCTAAATGTCCTTTGCCACTGGTGTATCATCCAGTTCAGATCGATGACAACACAGAATAAGTGTTGAATCTCAAAGTATGATGAAAGTATGGTTCAATACTACATCGAATATCGTCATGTTGGTGCATGTTTATTCACTGATTGCAAAAATATGTGGCACAATAGAGCAGAGAAATACATCTCGCTTCAATAGGAGGAATGGTTTTTTATGTCTTCCTCATTTTTGCCTCATTAGCCGGATCTTAAAACAGTCAGCAAGACCTCGCTTGGGTTCGTACTGTCGGACTGGCCAAGCATCCATGTTGCCAGCTTCATCAGGCATTATGGCACAACGGTATACGGTTATTCCAAAAAACAAGAACTTGCTGTTTCAAACTGTGGTTCAGGAGACCGGCCTTTGCACAGTAAAACAATTATTGACTTACACATTTTGAATGGATTGACTTATGCCTCAGGTTGTCACATCAAGCCATGAAGGTGCTCACTGCAGTGTGCAGAGATAGCACCGAAAAAAAGCAGTAGATTTTTTGTTAAGTGTTAATGTTACATTTAATACGGTACAGATTACTGACATTTTCCAGTTCATTTTAAATGGTATTTGACAATATTTCAGTTATAGAGACACTACAGCTGCAACATAAGGGAACTATGCTGTCGGGTTTCCACCTGGATATTGAGTTGTTAAAAGATCTTGACACAAGTTCTCCCACTACAAGATTATGCAGTTGGTTATTGAAAACGTGTGAACATTACTCAACCAAGGGGTTCCAGCTACATCCTTAGTTATGACACTTATATCAGCACAACGACGGCAAACATTGCACACACTGTGGCTAGATAGGATGGAATTGGCTGCAGGTGCCATTACATTTTACATTCTGGTCTACACAAGCAGAGTAGACTAGGGGTGGCATGATTTAAGATCATTTTGGATACCCCACAGTCTCACTTCTATGTTATCTTGGCCACCAGAATCCTACGAAGTATGGAATCAGAATTGTTTATTAGTCAACAAACAACTACACAAAGAAAGGTCGGTTCAGACTATTTCAAGGAGGCTGCAGCAGGTTCTGGGTTATACAGATATTAACACTGATGATTGTATATCTCATTCCACCAAGTCAGCATCAACGTCAGCGTATCATTTAGATAGTGTGTTTACATCCCATTCCACTAGGGCAGCAAGCTACGTCGGCGGCCAATGTGAGGGTTGTGCCCGTCGACCATATTTTGGCGGCCGCCGGATGGGCAAATGAGCTGATGTTTTCAGAATTTCTATCATCGGCCGATTGCCGATCCAAGGCTGTTTGCCAATGCTATTTTAAGTTCTGTTTAAAGCGCCCTGGGATAGAGGGGTACTGTTGTTTGTTTATATTTTTTAAATAAACTTTATTACTGCATTAAATGCAATGTTACTACTAATGCATTAATTTCCCATTTGAGTCAATCACTGCAGTGGGATGCCGAGATTTGTAATCTGCGGCATGGAATCACAAAGCTTTGAACTCTTTACAGAATCACTCACGTGACTCCGAAGTAAAATAGTAAGATTAAACGAGAACTTACCAGTTTGAAGTTTGATCTTAATTTTATGAGGATTACGTGCCCGCCACGCCCAACCCTCTCTCATAAATTTCATCTGGTAGTTCTCGAGTCACGCATCTTACTATGTCACTTCGGTGTTGTTATTTGTAATTTCATACCGCTGCTTTGAAGATTGTAGCGCATGCGGCCTGGCGGGTCTTCTTCACGTAATCACCAACGTAACTTCTCATAAAATCAAGATCAAACTTCAAGCTGGTAAGTTCTCATTTAATCTTATTAATATATATTTATTCTGAGGTTATGGAGTCTGAAGACCATAGCAGATGTCCTTGAATTCATATAATGTTTTTCCTTGCCTTGAGTAAACACACTAAAGTGCTTTCTGTTTTATAAAGCTCTCATTAAAAAGCCTAGCTAAATAAAGGATTTGAAATGTATTCTTTTTTCCATCAAGTCATATTGAAAAATGAAGGAATAGTAACTGGTGGTAGCTCAGGAAGTAAATTCTATTAGTGCAGCTGAGTGAAGAGTACTAATATATCAAGGGATTGCAGTGACACTACAAAATATCAGATTACATGTTCTGTTTTCAAACTGGCTGAACAAAGGTTTTTAGCCTAGTTTTCGAGGAAAGTTGAGTTGTCATGTAAAATCTTCAATGAAGACATTAGAAGGCATGCAGGTAATCTAAGCGATGCAAAAGACAAAAGTGATTAATTGTCATATGTGCCAAAACAATGGAATTTCCTACTTGTTATTGGTTTACAAGCATATTAAATGCAACGCAACAAATATACAATAAGTTGTCTAGATAAACCAGAAATATGTTTTTTTTTTTCATTTTTGCCTTTGGTTTTTTACTTTGATCATCCCTTGTTTTATTATTAAGTTTCTCTCTAATATGACATTGTAAATGGTTTGAGTCTTAAATCACAGTGAGGAGTGTGCAGGAGTCACTGTGATGGATGTTTATGTTAAAATGTGTTTTTTGAGTCTTGTTGCTTTTTTAAATTGAATGACTGACCAGGCCAGTGAATTTCACTACACCAATTGGTGTACGTGACAATAAATGAACCTTATAAAACTTATGAAAATCATAGTCATGGAGTCATACAGCATGAAAACAGGCCCTTTGGCTACACTAGTCCCATCTGCCCGCGTTTGGTCCATATCCCTCTAAACCTATCCTATCCATCTACCTGTGCAAAAATCTTTTAAATGTTGTTATAGTAGCTGCCTCAACTACCTCCTCTGGCAGTATATACCCACAACCCTTTGGATGTATTAAATCTTTCCCTTCTTACCTTAAACCCAGAACTGAGTTCCGTTAAATTGAGATTGAGAGATTCAGAAGTGGTGGGAGAAACACTTGAGATAATTTTTTTATTTGTTTTGCAAATCTCATTGTTAGCTGTATTAATACAACAGCTCCTGGTTACCAGTTTTAAATCTATCAAGGAATATTTTTAAAGCAAAAATAAAGTTGCCTTCTCAAGCACTGCCTCATTGCATTGTTCATGGAAGATATTGTGTTTGTGGCTATGCAAACATTTCAATGAAAACTTCAATCGTACTTTCATGTTATAAATCAACATGATTTAACTGCAGATGCAAGGGACTGCAAATGCTGCTTGTAAAAAAAAAAGTGCTGGAGAAACCCAATGGGTCAGGCAGCATCTCTGGAGAACATGGATAGGTCTGAATAGACAATAGGTGTAGGAGTAGACCATTCGGTCCTTCGAGCCAGCACCACTATTCAATGTGATCATGGCTGATCATCCCCAATCAGTACCCCGGTCCTGCCTTCTCCCCATATCCCTTGACTCCGCTATTTTTAAGAGCCCTATCTAGCTCTCTCTTGAAAGCATACAAAGAACGTACCTTCACCGCCTTCTGAGGCAGAGAATTCCACAGAATCACCACTCTCTGTGAGAAAAAGTGTTTCATTGTCTCTGTTCTAAATGGCTTACTCCTTATTCTTGAATTTCATCCCTTTAACTATCCTTCCTTTTAAACGAGATTCCCATCTGCATGCTACAATTATCTCTATGTTGAATAAATCAGAACAAGTTTGCACCATTTCTGATCAGCAATGTTTGTGTAGCTTACAATCTAAGGGTATGAATGTTGAATTCTCCAATTTCAGGTACTAACCACCCCCATTTTCCCACCACTCCTCCTCTTACCTGGAGTGGCACCCATTTTTCCCTTCCCCCTCCCTGCTAACCATTTGAACTCAGTTTCTTATTCCCATACTGACCTTTCTGTCCTAGGTTTTCTCCATTGCCATAGTGACGCCACAAGCTAACTGGAGGAACAGCACCTCCTATTCCATCTGGGTAGCTTACAATCCAACGGAATCAGCATTTAATTCTCCAATTGTAGGTGACTAATCTACAAACCCCTCAATCGTCCTTCCCCTCAACTTTCCTGTGCCCCACCAGGAATTGCACACATTCCTCCACTGCCCCGCCCTTTCCACCTAAATTCCTTCCTCTGGCTTCAAGATTTACACATCTTCTACCATTTGTCTCACACTTTTTATCTCTTTATCTCTGGCTTTTCTCAAAAATACATTATCTATATACACCTATCACTTGCCAGGCTTTGTCCTGCTCCTCCTTTCTTCCAACTGTTTCTCCCCCCACCAACACGATCAGTCTGAAGAATGTCCTAACCCGATGAGCGTTTGAAGGCACTGGGCCTCTACTCGCTGGAATTTAGAAGGATGAGGGGGAACATACAGAATAGTGAATGGATTGGGTAGGGTGGTGAGGATGTTTCCACTAGTGGGAGAGTCTAGGACTTGAGCTCATAGCCTCAGAATTAAAGGAGATTCTTTTAAGAAGGAGATGTGGAGGAATTTCTTTAGTCAGAGGGTGGTGAATCTGTGGAATTATTTGCCACAGAAGGCTGTGGAGGCCGTCAATGGATATTTTTAAGGCAGAGATAGACAGATTCTTGATTAGTACAGGTGTCAGGGGTTATGGGGAGAAGGCAGGAAAAGGGGGCTAGGAGGGAGAAAAAGATCAGCCATGATTGAATGGCGGAGCAGACTTGATGGGCTGAATGGCCTAATTCTGCACCTATCACTTATGACATAAACATTACCTATCCATGTTCTCTATAGGTGCTGCCTGACCTGCTGAGTTACACCAGCACTTTATTTATTTTTTTAATCTTAACTGCGATTGTACTTGGATTGTTAATTCTATCCATATTACCAATTCTATGCAATCATATCCTTTCTTGCATAACCTTTTAAAAAGTATGAAAACATGGCCTGTACAATCTCTGATGGAGGCTAAATTGAGTACAAATGCCATTGCTGACCAGAAATGGTGCAAAATATTTCTGATTTATTCAACATAGAGATAATTGTAACAGCAGATGGGAATCTCGTTTAAAAGAAAGGATAGTTAAAGGGATGAAATAATACGACTAGACTGAACAGGCATAAATCTTAGCGAGTTTTGAGTACCAGCAAGGATTTACTGAGCAACCACAGGGGATATGTACAGCACATCAGGTGCAAGGCAAATACTGTGCAGCTGCGAAGCATTGTTTTTTGAATTAAATCTGTTTGTGCAAATAAGCATTCTGATGGTGTACGGTTCTAAAAGTAATCTTTAATGCAGCTGTCAATAGCTCAGAAGCTAATCAGATGTATTAATCCTACAGGAGCTTGAGACGTTGAAGACATTGAATTGAGGCAGAATGACTCTTTAGTGAATTTAGTGGATCAATGCTGCACTTATGTGTCCACAAAGGAAATCACATTGCAGGTGCGTGCTTTACTCTTGCTAAAATAAATCTGTAAAGGTAATTGGTAAAGTAATAAACCTAGCACCATTCGAGTCTTTGGGTATTTGGAGGACTTGTAAAGCACATGCATAAATCTCAAAATTATTCTCATTTTTAGTTAATGCCTTTAAACATGTTAAAAACATTGAGGAACAGATTCACCAGGGATGAGAGACTTGAGCTCTGAGCTAATTCTTGAGGAACTGGGCTTTCTTCATTAGGATGTTAATGCAACACTTCTGCCAACTATCCTCAGGATCATGACAGAGGGTGGAAGACTTTGGTAAAAGAGAAACTGCTGGAGGAACGTAGCGGGTCAGGTAGCATCTGCGGAGGGAAATGGACAGATGATGTTTCTGGCTTGCTGAGATCCCCCAGCACTATGTTTCCCCCCCCCCCCCCCCCCAGCTCAATCCCCTGAGTTTATTCTGGGTTGAACAGTACTTCATTTCAGGGGTAAGTACTGTAACTGCTTTGTTTTTCGAGGGTTGGTGTGGACCTGGTGGGCTGAAGGGCCTGTTTGCAAGATATATCTCTAAACTAAACCCTATGGAGGGGAAGTGATGAAGAAAACAAAGGAATGTCTGTGATAGGGTGGAGACCAAGATTGTTCAGATAACAGGTACACAAAAATGCTGGAGAAACTCACCGGGTGCAGCAGCATCTATGGAGCGAAGGAAATAGGTAACGTTTCGGGCCGAAACCCTTCTACAGACTGCGAGGGGGTGGGGGGAGGCGGAGAGAAGAAAGGAAAAAGGAGGAGGAGCCAGAGGGCTGAGGAGAGGTAGGAAGGGGAGGAGATAGCAACGGTTAACAGAATTGTGAGATATCGATGTTCATGCCACCAGGATGCAGACTCCCCAAGCGGAATATGAGGTGCTGTTCCTCCAATTTCCGGTGTTGCTCACTCTGGCCGTGGAAGAGGCCAAGGACAGAGAGGTCGGATATGGAATGGAAGGGAGAGTTGAAGTGCTGAGCCACCGGGAGGTCAGGTTGGTTAATGTGGACCGAGCGGAGGTGTTTGGTGAAATGATCGGCTGACATCTAGAGAAGCGGATGCAATAGATAAGGTTGGAGGAGGTGCAGGTGAACCTCTGTAGCACCTGGAAAGACTGCTTGGGTCCTTGAATGGAGTTGAGGGGGAAGGTAAAGCGACAAGTGTAGCATCTCTTGCGGTTGCAAGGGAAAGTGCCTGGGGAAAGGGTGGAGTGGGAGGGAAGGGAAGAATAGGATTGTGTTAATGTGCGGGGATCGCTGATCGGCGCAGACCAATTGGGCCAAAGGGCCTGTTTCCGCGCTGTATCTTAAAACTCAGCTGGTCAGACAGCATCTGTGGAAAGCATGTTTGAGCAATATTTGTGGTCTGTCACCAACAGTTTGTCTGGGACCAACCACATTGAAGCTACAGTCAGAAAAGCACACCAATCCCCATACTTTCTCAGAAAACTAGGAAGTTCAGCGTGTCTTCAGTAATTCCTACCAACTTCTACACTTGCAACTGTTCAACTCATCTGCCATTTCCTTGTTCCCCATAATAAATTCACATAGTAATAAGTTTTATATTGAACGGGTACAGATTAGATGGGCCAAATGGTTTCCTTTGTATCTCATGTATACTAAGATACAGGAAAAATCTGTGTTATCCATTCAAATTATGCTATACATGAGTACCATCATGCCACAAGTACATTAGGTAGTGCAAAGAGACAAAAAGTGCAGAATATAGTGCTACTGCATTATAGTGTTATCGATACAGAGAAAATGCATGTAAAACAAAGTCCAAAGTGGCACGATTAAGTAGGTTGGGAGATTGGGATTATATCAGGACACAAGCTGTTCCTGAATCTTGTGGTACAAGCTTTCAATCATTTGGATCTTATCCCTGACAGGAGAGGGGCAGGAAAGGGGAGAATAGGGAATGTTTGTGTGTAAATGGTCCTTCATTATGTTGGCTGCTTCGCCAGGCACATTGAAATCTAGTTGGAATGGATGAGGTTTGTGGGGGTTGGGGGGGGGGGGGGGGGGTGGTGTGCAGGCTGGGTTGTGTGGTAGACGGGGCTGCAACCAGAATTTCTTCCAGTCTTGGGCAGAGCAATTGCCAAATGAAATTGCAATGCATCGCGATACGTTGCATTCTGCGTTGCAAGTGTAGAAGTTGGTAGGAATTACTGAAGACACGCTGAACTTCCTAGTTTTCTGAGAAAGTATGGGGATTGGTGTGCTTTTCTGACTGTAGCTTTAATGTGGTTGGTCCCAGACAAACTGTTGGTGACAGACCACAAATATTGCTCAAACATGCTTTCCACAGATGCTGTCTGACCAGCTGAGTTTTAAGATACAGCGCGGAAACAGGCCCTTTGGCCCAATTGGTCTGCGCCGATCAGCGATCCCCACACATTAACACAATCCTATTCTTCCCTTCCCTCCCACTCCACCCTTTCCCTGGGTACTTTCCCTTGCAACCGCAAGAGATGCTACACTTGTCGCTTTACCTTCCCCCTCGACTCCATTCAAGGACCCAAGCAGTCTTTCCAGGTGCTACAGAGGTTCACCTGCACCTCCTCCAACCTCATCTATTGCATCCGCTTCTCTAGATGTCAGCCGATCATTTCACCAAACACCTCCGCTTGGTCCGCATTAACCAACCTGACCTCCCGGTGGCTCAGCACTAAGGAGGACACAAACAATCTTCCTGATATAGTAGTGGCCAGAGGATCTATCTGGGGTGACAGAGGAACTGAAGGAAATCCACATTAGGAAGGAAATGGTGTTGGATAGACTGATGAGACTGAATGCAGATAAATCCCCATGGCCTGATGGTCTGCATCCCAGGGTACTTAAGGAAGTGGCTCAAGAAATCAAGGATGCATTGGTGATAATTTTCCAATGTTCTATAGATTCAGGATCAGTTCCTGTGGATTGGATGGGTAGCTAATGTTATCCCATTTTTTAACATAGAAACATAGAAACATAGAAAATAGGTGCAGGAGTAGGCCATTCGGCCCTTCGAGCCTGCACCGCCATTCAATGTGATCATGGCTGATCATCCAACTCAGTATCCCGTACCTGCCTTCTCTCCATACCCCCTGATCCCTTTAGCCACAAGTGCCACATCTAACGCCCTCTTAAATATAGCCAATGAACTGGCCTCAACTACCTTCTGTGGCAGAGAATTCCAGAGACTCACCACTCTCTGTGTAAAGAATGTTTTCCTCATTCCTCATAACAAAGGTGGGCGAGAGAAAACGGGCTATTATAGACCAGTTAGCCTGACATCGGTGGTGGGGAAGATGCTGGAATCAATTATAAAAGATGAGATAGCCGCACATTTGGATCGCAGTAACAGGATCGGTCTGAGTCAGCATGGATTTATGAAGGGGAAATCATGCTTGACTAATCTTCTGGAATTTTTTGAAGATGTAACTAGGAAAATGGACAAGGGAGAGTCAGCGGATGTAGTGTACCTGGACTTTCAGAAATCATTTGATAAAGTCCCACATAGGAGATTAGTGGGCAGAATTAGCGCACTTGTTATTGGGGGTAGAGTGCTGACATGGATAGAGAAGTGATTGGCAGACAGGAAACAAAGAGTAGGGATTAACGGGTCCCTTTCAGAATGGCAGGCAGTGACTAGTGGGGTACCATAAGGCCCAGTGCTGGGACTGCAGCTATTTACAATATACATCAATGATTTGGATGAAGAGAATCAAAATAACATTAGCAAATTTGCAGATGACACAAAGCTGGGTGGCAGTGTGAACTGTGGAGGATGCTATGAGAATGCAGGGTGACTTGGACAGTTTGGAGGAGTGGATAGATGCATGGGAGATGAAGGTTAATGCGGATAAATGTGAGGTTATCCACTTTGGTAGCATAAACAGGAAGGCAGATTACTATCTAAATGGCTTCAAGTTGGGAAAAGGGGAAGTACAATGGGATCTGGGGCTCCTTGTTCATTAAAGTAAGCATGCAGGTACAGCAGGCAGTGAAGAAAGCGAATGACATGTTGGCCTTTATAACAAGAGGAATCGAATATAGGAGCAAAGAGGTCCTTCTGCAGTTGTACAGAGTCCTAGTGAGACCACACCTGGAGTATTGTGTGCAGTTCTGGTACCCTAACTTGAGGAAGTACATTTTTGCTATTGAGGGAGTGCAGCGTAGGTTTACAAGGTTAATTTCCAGGATGGCGGGACTGTCATATGCTGAGAGAATGGGGCAGCTGGGCTTGTACACTCTGGAGTTTAGAAGGATGAGAGGGGATCTCATTGAAACATATAAGATTGTTAAAGGTTTGGACAAGCTAGCAGCAGGAAACATGTTCCCGATGTTGGGGGAGAGTTGTGAGTCGGATGAATTCTCTGCCTCAGAAGGCGGTGGAGGCAGGTTCTCTGGATGCTTTCAAAAGAGCTAGATAGGGCTCTTAAAAATAGCGTAGTCAGAGGATATGGGGTGAAGGCAGGAACGGGGTACCGATTGGGGATGATCAGCCATGATCACATTGAATGACGGTGCTGGCTTGAAAGGCCGAATGGCCTACTCCTGCACCTATTGTCTATTGAGAGCAAAAGTACTGCGAATGATGCGAGTTATGATTCCAGTCAATGCCAGTGGTGGGGACACCATGGTTACGGAGAAAATAAGTTGCCCCGGAAGCAAATGAGTGGAAAGTGGCATCATCAGAACAGATAACCATATAACCATATAACAATTACAGCGCGGAAACAGGCCATCTCGGCCCTTCAAGTCCGTGCCGAACAACTTTTTTCCCTTAGTCCCACCTGACTGCACTCATACCATAACCCTCCATATCCTTCTCATCCATATGCCTATCCAATTTATTTTTAAATTATACCAACGAACCTGCCGCCACCACTTCCACTGGAAGCTGATTCCACACCGCTACCACTCTCTGAGTAAAGAAGTTCCCCCTCATGTTACCCCTAAACTTCTGTCCCTTAATTCTAAAGTCATGTCCTCTTGTTTGAATCTTCCCTGTTCTCAAAGGGAAAAGCTTGTACACATCAACTCTGTCTATCCCTCTCATCATTTTAAAGACCTCTATCAAGTCTCCCCTTAACCTTCTGCGCTCCAGAGAATAAAGACCTAATTTATTCAACCTATCTCTGTAACTTAGCTGTTGAAACCCAGGCAACATTCTAGTAAATCTCCTCTGTACCCTCTCTATTTTGTTGACATCCTTCCTATAATTATAAGATGGAGTTTTAGAAACCAGTATTTTCTAAGTTCCCAATGGGAGCTACTGTTAAATAGGTTAAAGAGTCAATAGCTGGACCCATGTCAAAGCATGGCTAAGAGCGTGGAAATAGTAAATTCATCAAATGTATGACAGATATTCAAACAGCATTAAGATGCTAATGGTTTAATAACCTGTATTTAGATTAAACACCGTACAGATCACACTTTCCAGCTGGACAGCATAAACATATATCTTATGTTACATATTAATTGAGGCTTGCAAAATGTATGATTAAACTGAAAGTTGTTTTCAGGGAGAAAGAGAAACTATAATAACATATATCACCATCCAAAAGTTGAAGCGTTGCAACTGTAGTCTTCGAAAAACAAAATATTTTTATTGTGAATGGTTCAAAATGCTCTGTGGCTGGTCATTTCAAAATGGAACATTAAATAAAAAATCATCATAGTCTTCAATTAAAAATCTATCATCACAAAGATAGAGCAATTCAATGGCAAAGAACAGATTTTTTAGGGCTAAGTGTACTGGAGACAGGAAGGAAATAATTTTCATGAGCTGGATGTTTGTTGTAATTGTAATGATAAAGGGAAAAAAATAATGCAGACATGGATCCATTTTATAAATAAATAAATGTTTTAATGCCAACTTGAGCCTCCTTTCCTCAGCACTGCTTTGTCCTGAATTAGCCAGCACTGACCTCAGCGGCATTCTGGAAAACTATTTGTACACGAGGTCTAATCAGATTCAGATTCAGATTCACATTTATTGTCACATGCACCATTTGAGTTACCATGCAATTAAAAGAACACAACACAATTAAAAGAACGATAGAACTTAGCATAAACATCCACCACAGTGATCATTGTGATGGAAGGCAATAAAGTTCAGTCAGTTTCCTCCTTTTTTCCCCCCATGTTTGTGGCCTTGACCCTCCGCAGTCGCCGCTACGGGCGGCCCGATTGTACAGGCCCGCTGCAGATACTGTAAATGTAATGTGAAAATGAAAAAGTTAGAAATTCTCAGCACATCAAGGGGCATTGGTGAAGAATAAAACAGTGTTAACATGGCAGAATGATGATGTGGTGTCAAAATGTTGACCAGCACCTTTCATCAGTATAGGGCAGCACAGTGGCATAGCAGAAGACCTGCCACCTCACACCTCCAGAGATCCAGTTTCGAGTCCTGACCACAGGTGCTGTCTGTGCGGAGTTTGCATTCTCTTACTTTGACCGTGTGGGTTTTCTCCTAAAAAAAAACTCAGAATAAAAAGATGTACCTTTGGGAAGGAGATGAGGCAGAATTTCTTTAGTTAGCAGGTAGTGAATCTGTGGACTCCACTGTCACAGAAGGCGGTGGAGGGCGTCAATGGATATTTTTAAGGTGGAAACTGCTAGATTCTCGATTAGTACAGGTGTCAGGTTATGGGGAGAAAGCAGGAGAATGGCGTTGAGAGGGGAAGATAGATCAGCCATGATTGAATGTCGGAGTAGACTTGATGGGCTGAATGGCCTAATTCTGCTCCTATAACATGAACTTATGAACTTAAAATGGTAATAATTTCACTGTAGCAAAATGAATCCCAAATTTCACATGCTTTAAACATGGATTGGTTTTGATGACCAAAGAACAAATGCAAATATGAATAATTGAAAAAATATATATATTTGAACTTGAGTCAAGAGTAAAGAGTAAAGAGTGTTTAATTTTTATGTGCAACAGGGGCTGGAACAATGAAATTCTTGCTTGCTGAAGCTTTTGTAATCCCTTATGAACAGAAAGCTGCAGACCACACCAAACTCTAGACGTCATGGCCTCTTAAATCATGTGCAGTTGAAAGGGGCACACAGAAGTTAAAAGCATAAAATATACATTCATGAAACTTCTACAATCCACTGTCATTTGACTTCTCAGACCTAAGAAATTCTTGTGTTTGACTCTTGGAGATATTTTTTGAGTTGACCAGCTTGTTGAATTTTGTGTGAAAACTTGAAAAGGAAAAGAAACAGTTTAGAAATGGGAAGTTTGCACAAATTGATTGAACACAATCTGAGGCCTAATGGTGAGAATCTTATATTTACTCCTTGTAAGTATCCATTCACATATATTTGGCAAATGGATCTTGGCATCTTTCCAAAATAAAGATTGTCTGATGGTGACTTCAAAGATCTCCTTGCTACTATATCTCATACATACACACATATCATCCTGAAACTCAGTTTTAATAAAACAGCTTCCTGATTGAAGTCACGCAACCAATATTCCCATGAATGTGTTTCTTTTCTCTGGGAAAATGTCTAATCTCGCATCTTCGGAGTCAAAATGTGAGCAGCATTTAGCCTTCGATATTATTTAATGTAAATGGTTAGATTTAAAAAATCTATTACTGAAGTGTGGATTTAAATTTTCATCAGCACACATTTCATGTGCTCTGGGATATTGACTGCAGAATTATTTTGATCCTGGATCTGTAGTTGTCTTATCCCAAATGATTGTTGGCTGTGTTTATACTTCAAACAGCAAGAGGTGAATCTGAATTTGTGCCATATTTCAAAACAAGTGATTACAAGGCAACAGCTGGTTTACAGCTTTCTCCAATTTTTCTTTTGAAGTCAACTGAATTAAAAATGGGAGAAGATGAAAAATAACCTGCCAATTTATCTTAGACCATTGCACAAAATCAAATTCTACTGGGATGGGTGTGCATTTGAATATGAAGATATATATATTTGATGGCTGGGTATGGTTCTGGAACACATTTATTCAGACCGCATAGTCACAAGTTATAAATTATATCCCAGTTCTACGTTTACACCATATGTTCTTGATATATAATTTTAAAAGGTGGTAGGTTAAGATAAAATTATGATTACTTCTTCATGATGCTACACAAAAATATCATAAATCTTGTAACTGAACTGATTATAATGTGGATTGAATGTAATTCAGTTTATGTCAGGGAAAGGATGTTAGTAGAGATTAACAGTACATCTGGCATGGCTGGTCCAAAATCATCACAAATAAACAATTCAGTGGTGGTGGAAAAACAGAGACAAATAAAAACTTTTATGGGTGAGGGCCGATCTCTGGTTTGGGAGTGGAAGTTATTGTTTGCATTTAGTGTGGCTTATCATAGTACAGTATTCCTACTAAAGGCTTGGGTAGCCTATCTGGTCTGGAATTAAAGAGACGTAATGTCATACAGTACAGAACCAGGCCCTTCAACCGAACTTGCTCATGGTGGCCAACATGCTCCATCTAAGCTCATCCTATTTACCTGCAATAGGCCCTTGTACCTCCAAACCTTGTCCCTCCAAACTAAGAAAGAGGCGACCATAGTGGGCAAGGGAAGTCAAGGACAGTATAAAACTAAAAGATAAGGTGTATGACATAGGAAATATTGGTGGGAAGCTAAAGGATTGGGAAGCTTTTAAAGAGCAACAGAAGGTAATTAAAAAGGCAATACGGGGAGAAAAGATGAAATATGAAGGTAAGCTAGCCAATAATATAAAAGAGGATGGCAAGAGTTTCTTCACTTACAGTGGCTTCCAAAAGTTTTCATACCCCTTGAACTTTTCCACATTTTGTCACGTTACAACCACAAATGTAAATGTATTTCATTGGGATTTTATGTGATAGACCAACACAAAGTGGCACATAATTGTGAAGTGGAAGGAAAATGATACATGGTTTTCAAATATTTTTACAAATAAAAGACTGAAAAGTGTGGCGTGCAAAAGTATTCAGCCCCCTTTACTCTGATACCCCTAAATAAAATCCAGTGCAACCAATTGCCTTCAGAAGTCACCTAATTAGTAAACGGAGTCCACTTGTGTGTAATCTAATCTCAGTATAAATACAGCTGTTCTGTGAAGGCCTCAGAGGTTTGTTAGAGAACATTAGTGAACAAACAGCATCATGAAGCCCAAGGAACACACCAGACAGATCAGGGATAAAGTTGTGGAGAAGTTTAAAGCAGGGTTAGGTTATAAAAAAATATCCCAAGCTTTGAACATCTCACGGAGCACTGTTCAATCCATCATCCGAAAATGGAAAGAGTATGGCACAACTGCAAACCTACCAAGACATCGCCGTCCACCTAAACTGACAGGTCGGGCAAGGAGAGCATTGATCAGAGAAGCAGTCAAGAGGCCCATGGTAACTCTGGAGGAGCTGCAGAGATCCACAGCTCAGGTGGGAGAATCTCTCCACTGGACAACTATTAGTCATGCACTTCAGAAATCGGGCCTTTATGGAAGAGTGGCAAGAAAAAAGCCATTGTTGAAACTAAGCCATAAGGAGTCCCATTTGCAGTTTGCCACAAGCCATGTGGGGGACACAGCAAACATGTGGAGGAAGGTGCTCTGGTCTGATGAGACAAAAATTGAAGATTTTGGCCTAAATGCAAAACGCGATGTGTTGCGGAAAACTAACACTGCACATCACCCTGAACACACCATCCCCACTGTGAAACGTGGTGGTGGCAGCATCATGCTGTGGGGATGCTTTTCTTTAGCAAGGACAGGGAAGCTGGTCAGAGTTGATGGGAAGATGGATGGAGTCAAATACAGGGCAATCTTGGAAGAAAACCTGTTAGAGTCTGCAAAAGACTTGAGACTGGGGCGGAGGTTCATCTTCCAGCAGGACAATGACCCTAAACATACAGCCAGAGCTACAATGGAATGGTTTAGATCAAAGCATATTCATGTGTTAGAATGGCCCAGTCAAAGTCCAGACCTAAATCCAATTGAGAATCCCTGGCAAGATTTGAGAATTGCTGTTCACAGACGCTCTCCATCCAATCTGACTGAGCTTGAGGTATTTTGCAAAGAAGAATGGGCAAAAATTTCAGTCTCTAGATGTGCAAAGATGGTAGAGACATACCCCAAAAGACTTGCAGCTGTAATTGCAGCAAAAGGTGGTTCTACAAAGTATTGACTCAGGGGGGCTGAATACTTTTGCACGCCACACTTCAGTTTTTATATTTGTAATAAAATTTGGAAACCATGTATCATTTTCCTTCCACTTCACAATTATGCACCACTTTGTGTTGGTCTATCACATAAAATCCCAATAAAATACATTTACATTTGTGGTTGTAACATGACAAAATGTGGAAAAGTTCAAGGGGTATGAAAAGTTTTGCAAGCCACTGTATGTAAAGAGTAAGAAAGAGGTAAGAGTGGACATTGGACAGTTGGAGAATGATGCAGGAGAAGTGATAATGGGGAACAAAGAAATAATTTTTGAAGAACTTTTTTGCATCAGTCTTTACTGTGGAAGACACCAGCAATGTGCCTGAAATTCGAGAGAGTCAGGGGGTGGATGTTAGTGGAGTGGTTATTACTAGGGAGAAGGTGCTTGGGAAACTGAAAGGGCTGAAGGAGGATAAGTCACCTGAACCGGATGGACTGCACACTATCATTATGAAAGACATGGCTTTAGAGAATGTGGAGGCACTGATAGTGATATTTCAAGAACCACTAGAGACAGGTCCCAGATAATTGGAAAATTGTCAATATTACCCCACTACACAAGAAGGGAGCAAAGCAAAATAGTGAGAACGATCGGTGGATGGTAAAACTTTAGAATCCTTTATAAAGGATGAAGTTACAGAGTACTTAGAAGTTCACGATAAAATAGTCCAAAGTCAGCATGGCTTTGTGAAGGGGAGGTCTTAACAAATTGCTGGAATTTGTCGAAGAAGTGAATAGCAGGACAGACAAACCCACCGACCACCCGCCCACCGGGACCTCCGCCGACCCTCGACACTTCACGCCCTTCAGCAGCCCGGAGCCATCACCTCACCTGTAAACTGGACTGCAGTGGGCCTGAAGCCTCCACGTTGTCGATTCTCACTACTCTGGTTTTGACGGCACCTGGTCCTAGTGCCCGTCTCCCCAACCCTGGTAACCTCAGTGGCTATTCCACTGGGTCTTCCCCATCCGCCTCCAACTATGTGACCCCTGCTCTTCCCTACCCAAACCACAGCCCTCATATCCCCCAACTCCCTGACCACCCTCCACCCCGCCACTACACTACGCTTTGTCCTCAGTCCACTCACCTGCCTTCCTCCGGCCCCAACCCCCATCCCTGCCATGTGGTCACCATCCCCCCGGACCTCCCCCTCTCCGACACTGAACAGTCGGTCCTCAGCAGAGGTCTTCCCTTTGTCCCCCTCCGTCCCCACCTCAATGAGTTCCGTGCCCACCACGACGTGGTGCTCTTCTACCGTCGCCTCCGCCTCACAGCGTTCTTCCATGGGAAGGAGTCCTCGCCCCCCATTGATGATCTTTTTTCCCGTCTCCAACATACCCCCTCCTCGTGGACCCCCTCTCGTGACCCTCCGGCTTTAGAACTCTTCATCCAAAACTGCCGTTGCGACATCAACCGCCTCAACTTCTCCATTCCCCTGTCTCACTCCAATCTCTCCCCCCCCCCCTCCCCCACCAAATTTACTGCCATCGACTCACTACGCAACAACCCAGACTGGGTTATCAAAGCCGCCGACATGGAAGGTGCCGTGGTAGTCTGGGGCGTCGATCTCTACAAAGCTGAGGCAATGCGCCAACTCTCGGACACCTCCTCCTACTTACCCCTGGACCATGACCCCACTGACGAGCAACAGGCCACCATCTCGAGCACCATCACCGACTTCATCAACTCCGGCTCTCTGCCCCTCCGAACTTCCAACCTCATCGTTCCCCAGCCCCGCACGGCCCAATTTTACCTTCCCCCCCAAAATGCACAAACCTGACTGCCCCGGGAGACCCATTGTCTCTGCCTGTTCTTGCCGCACCAAACTCATTTCCACATACCTTGACTCCATCCTATGCCCCTTGGTTAAATCCCTCCCCACCTATGTTCAAGACACCTCAGACACTCTCCATCGTCTCCGCGCATTCCATTCACCAGGCCCCCATCCTCTCATCTTCACCATGGACGTCCAATCACTCTACACCTCCATCCCCCAGCAGGATGGTCTCAAAGCCCTCCGGTTATTCCTCAACCGAAGGAGCAACCCATACCCGTCCACTGACACTCTCCTCCACCTAGTGGAGTTGGTCGTTACCCTCAATAACTTCTCTTTTGACTCCTCCCATTTCCTCCAGTACAAGGCGTAGCTATGGGCACACGCATGGGCTCCAGCTATGCCTGCCTGTTTGTTGGGTATGTCAAACAATCCTTGTTCATGGCGTACCAGGGCCCCATCCCCGACCTCCACCTCCGTTACATCGACGACTGCTTTGGTGTCACCTCCTACACCCACACACAACTGACTGATTTCATCCGTTTCACCACCAACTTCTATCCGGCACTCAAATACACCTGGACCATTTCCGCCACTTCGCAACCATTCCTTGACCTCACTATCTCCATCGCAGGGGATACACTCCTGACCGACATCCACTATAAACCCACTGACTCCCATGGCTACCTGGATTACTCTTCCTCCCACCCTGCTTCCTGTAAGGACTCCATCCCCTATTCCCAATTCCTCCATCTACGCCGCATCTGCTCCCAGGATGAGGTGTTTCACACCAGGGCATCACAAATGTCCTCATTCTTCAGAGAACGGGGATTCCCCTCCCCCACTATAGTTGCGGTTGCACAAGGGTCTCCTCCGTACCCTGTAACACTGCCCTCTCTCCCCATCCCCCCCACTCGCAACAAGGGCAGTCCCCCTGATCCTCACCTTTCACCCCACCAGCCGGCACATACAACACATAGTCCTCCGCCAGTTTAGCCGCCTCCAACGTGACCCCACCACTCGCCACATCTTCCCATCTCCCCCCCCCCCGTCTGCTTTCCGCAAAGACCGCTCCCTCCGCAACTTAATTGTCAATTCTTCCCTTCCCTCCCGCTCCACCCCTTCCCCGGGCACATTTCCTTGCAAACGCACGAGATGCTACACTTGTCGCTTTACCTCCCCGCTCCACTCCGTTCAAGGACCCAAGCAGTCGTTCCAGGTTCGACAGAGGTTCACCTGCACCTCCTCCAACCTCATCTATTGCATCCGCTGCTCTAGATGTCAGCTGATCTATATTGGTGAGACCAAGCAGAGGCTTGGCGATCGTTTCGCCGAACACCTCCGCTCGGTCCACATTAACCAACCTGACCTCCCGGTGGCTCAGCACTTCAACTCCCCCTCCCATTCCATATCTGACCTCTCTGTCCTGGGCCTCCTCCACGGCCAGAGTGAGCAACACCGCAAATTAGAGGAACAGCACCTCATATTCCGCTTGGGGAGTCTGCATCCTCTTGGCATGAGCATTGAATTCTCTCAATTCTGTTGACCCTTGCTGCCTCCTCCCCTTCCTACCTCTCCCTCAGCCCTCGGGCTCCTCCTCCTTTTTCCTTTCTTCCCCCCGCCTCCCCCCACCCCCCATCAGTCTGAAGAAGGGTTTCGGCCTGAAACGTTGCCTATCTCCTTCGCTCCTTCGATGCTGCTGCACCCGTTGAGTTTCTCCAGAATTTCGTGTACCCACCTACTGTGTTCTGTTGTGCTGAAGTAAAGCAAGAATTTAATTGTCCTGTCAGGGACACATGACAATAAACTCTCTTGAATTTTACTAATTGCTGTCTTTGAGTCGGGAAGTTTAGGATCCAGCAGCTGATGAGTGTGCTGAGTTTGGATGGGAGTTTGGTTGGAATTATGGTGTTGAAGTTGGCACTATCTATCCTTATCATATCATATCATATCATATCATATCATATTATATCATATATCATATCTATCTATCTATATATATCTATATATCTATATATATATATATATATACTCTGTGTTTGTCTGCCGACATGCCGACGCCGCCGTATTTACCACTTAGCTAGATGTTACGCTTGTAAGTTACCAAAGGTGCTCCTCGTTACGTTTAGACGTCGTCACGTATAACATTTTTAATAAAATCCTTCCCCCCCCACCCCACTTTTTCAAAAATCAAACTGCTCTCACCCATAGAATGTTGGTAAACATTCCATCGTGTGATGTCACAATGCCCAAAGCTCACAGATGTCCAATTGGAACGGATCTCATTTACATCTGCCCTCGCAGCAGCCCCAGCCCCCCCCACCCGCCTGATGTTCCAGCACGTTCCATTGTGTGATGTCACAATGCCATCCCTCACAAATGTCCAATCGGAATGGATCTCATTTACATCTGCCTTAGCTCCAGCCCCGGCCTCTCCCCCAGCAGCCTGTGTCGAAGTGATTCATCGCGTGTGTGGGAATAGAGAAAGAGGATTGGGGGTGATAGGGAGTGGGGAATAGATGGACTGCCCCTACCCCTCCCCCTCCCTCACTACCACCCCACACTTTCCCCTCTCCCCCCCACCCCACTTCCCCTCCCTCCACACTCTTCCCCCTCCCTCCCCACCCCACCCCACCTCCCTCCTCCCCTCCTTACCCCTCCCCCACACCTCTCTCACCCTTCCCCACCCCTCTCTTCTCTCCCACCTCTCCCCCCGCCTCCTCCCACCCCATCCCTCCTTCCCTCTCTTCCCCACCCCCTTCCCTCTTTCCCCCTCCCCCTCTGTCCCTCTTCCACCACTCCCCTTACCCCTCTCCCCTTCCCTCCCTACTCTTTCACTTCTCTCCCCCTTCTTTGCTTAGTGTGTGACTAGAGATTACGCTTTTACATTCACTAATGCACTCCTCATTACATTTAGACATTGTTACGCACCCATTTTGTAGTAAAATCCTTTCCCCCCCCCCACCCCAATATTTCAAAATCTTAAAAAAATCAAACTGCTATCACCAACAGAATGTTGGTAAACATTCCATCGTGTGATGTCACAATGCCCAATAATCACAGATGTCCAATCGGAACGGATCTCATTTACATCTTTGCACCAACCCCAGCCCCCCCCCCCCCCCCCCGCCTGATGTTCCAGCACGTTCCATTGTGTGATGTCACAATGCCATCCCTCACATATGTCCAATCGGAATGAATCTCATTTACATATGCCTTTGCCCCCCCCTTCCCCACAGCCTGTGTCGAAGCACTTGATCACGTGTGTGGGAATAGAGAAAGAGGATCGGGGGTGATAGGGAGTGGGGAATAGATGGACTGCCCCTACTCCTCCCTCTCTACCACCCCACTCTTTCCCCTCTCTCCCCCCACCCCTCTCCCCCTCCCTCACACTCTTCCCCCTCCCTTCCCTACCCCATCTCCCTCCTCCCTTCCCTCCCCTCCCCCACACCTCTCACCCTTCCCCATCCCTCTCTCCTCCCACACCCCTCTCTCCTCCCCTTCTCCATCTCCCTCTCCCTCTCCTCCCCCTCCTCCTCCCACCCTATCCCTCTCTCTCACAACCCCCTTCCCTCTCCCCACCCCCATTCCCTCTCTCCCCCCACCCACTCTTCCCCCTCCCTCCACACTCTTCCCCCTCTCTCCCCTACCCCATCTACACCCTACCCCATTTCCCCCCTCCCCTCCCTCCCCCCCAGACCTCTCTCTCCCTCCCCTCTCTCACACCTCTCTCCTCCCCCCTTTCCATCTCCCTCTCCTCACCCATCTCCCTCTCCCCCCTCCTCCTCCCACCCCATCTCCCTCTCCCCACCCCCCTTCCATCTCCCCCACTCATTTTTCCCCTACCCCTCTCTCCCTCTTTAACACTCCCCCTGAACCCCTCCCCCTCCCTCTAACCACTTCCACCACTCCCCTACCCATCTCCCCCTCCCTCCCCACTGTTCCACTTCTCTCGCCCAACCCCCACCCCTCTCTCTCCCCCCTCCCTCCCCACTCTTCTCCCGCCCCCCTCCCCCTACCACTCTCCCCCTCCCTCCACACTCTTCCCTCTTTCTCCCCTAACCCTCTCTCTACCCCTCTCCACACTCTTCCCCCTCTCCCTCCTCCCTCTCCACCCTCCTCCCCCTCCTCCCTCTCTCCCCTTCTCACACCCCTCTCTCCCACCTCCCCCACCCCTCTCTCACCCCCTCCCCGAACCCTCTCTCACCCCCTCCCCACCCCTCCTGCCCTTCCACTCTCTCTCCCCCCTCCATCTCCCTCTCTCCTCACCCCTCCCTCCTCCCCTCCCACCCCCCTCTCCGCCCTCCCCCACCCCTCTTCACCCCCATTTTGCCCCCACCCCTTCCCTTCTCTCTTGCACCACTCCCTGCTAACCCACTCCTGCTCACTCCCCACTCTTACCCTCTTCCTCCCCATCCCCACCTCTCTCCCTCCCCTTTCTCTCTCTCTCCTTCCACTCTCTCCCCTCCCCCTCTTCCTGGGCGTGCACATCTGTGAAGATCTTTCCTGGTCCGAGAACACAGATGCAATTATTAAGAAAGCTCATCAGCGCCTCTACTTCCTGAGAAGATTACGGAGAGTTGGTCTGTCAAAGAGGACTCTCTCTAACTTCTACAGGTGTACAGTAGAGAGCTTGCTGACTGGTTGCATCGTGGCTTGGTTCGGCAACTTGAGCGCCCTGGAGAGGAAAAGACTCCAAAAAGTGGTAAACACTGCCCAGTCCATCATCGGCTCTGCCCTTCCTTCCATCGAGGGGATTTATCACAGTCGCTGCCTCAAAAAGGCTGGCAGCATCATCAAGGACCCACACCACCCTAGCCACACACTCATCTCCCTGCTACCTTCGGGTAGAAGGTACAGGAGCCTGAAGACTGCAACAACCCGGTTTAAGAATAGCAACTTCCCCACAGCCATCAGGCTATTAAACCTGGCTCGGAACTCTAATCATTAATATCCCTCCATCTGTTATTTGCACTTTATTAATTTATTAAGTCATGGGTGTATTTATGTATAGAATTGTAGTCAATGCCTTCTATGTTCTGTTGTGCTATGCAAAGAAAGATTTTCATTGTCCTGTCAGGGACACATGACAATAAACTCTTTTGACTCTCCCCCTCTCCCCTCCCCGCCACCTCTCCCTTTCCTCCCCTCTTCTTCACCACCCCTCTCCTCTCACCTCCCCCACCCCTTCCACCCCACCTCTCCCTCCCCCACCCTCTCTCCCCTCCCTCCCTATCTCCCCCACCCCTTTCCCCTACTCTCTCCCTCTTATACCACTTCCCCTTCCCCCCTCTCTCTCTCCCACTTCCACCACTCTCCCCTACACCTCTCACCTCCCCTCCCCACTGCCACTTCTCTCTCCCCCATCCCCCACCTTTCCCCATCTCCCTCCCCTCCCCTCTCTCCCCTTCCCTTCCCTCCCCCTCCCCACTCTTCCCCCTCTCTCCACTTTCCTGCTCCCTCCTCACTCTTCCCCCTCCCCTACCACTCTCCCCCTCCCTCCACACTCTTCCCCCTCTCTCCCCTTCCCCTCCCACCCCTCTCTCAACCCCTCCCTGAACCCTCACACCTTCCCCCACCCCCCTCTCCTCCTCCCTCTCCCCCTCTCCATCTCCCTCTCCTTACCGCTCCCACCCCCTCTCTCTCCCACCCTTCATCCCCATCGCTTCCCATCGCTCTTGCACCACTCCCTGCTACTCATTTTCCACTCACTCACCACTCTTCCCCTCTCCCTCCCCTCCCCACCTCTCCCCCTCTCCTTTCCCTCTATCTCCCCTCCTCTCTCACCCCCTCTCTCTCCACATCTCTCCCCCTCTCCTTTCACTCTCTCTCCCTCCCCCTCCACTCTCTCTACACCTCTCCCCTACCCCTCTTTCCTCCCCTCTCCTCTCCCCTCCACCTCCCTTTCCTCCCCTCTTCTCCATAACCCCTCTCCTCTCACCTTCCCCTCTCCTCTCCCCTCCCCTTCCCCTTACTCCACCCCTCTCTAACCCCCTCACCCACCCTCAGGGACATGCTGCCCCACCCCCCCCCCCTGCAACCGCACGTTGGGGGAACAGACCCAACGGGTCTGCACTTGGTCTAGTATATATTAAACTGTGTGTGTGTCTGCCGACATCCGTCCGCCTGCCGGCAGCCACGCGTTTGCCCTTTGATTCCCTGCTCCGCCAAAACCGGATCCTCAGACACCGTCTTTTTTTCCATTTAGCCAGACGTTACGCTTGTATGTTACCAAAGGCGCTCCTCGTTACGTTTAGGCGTTGTTACGTACACCATTTTAAATAAAATCCTTTCACCACCCCCCACTTTTTCAAAAATCAAACTGCTCTCACCAATAGAATGTTGGTAAACATTCCATCGTGTGATGTCACAATGCCCAATGCTCACAGATGTCCAATCGGAATGGATCTCATTTACAGCTGCCCTCGCGCCACTATCCCCCACACATTTGACTAGGGGGACACTGTACCACTTCCCCCACACATGTGACTAGGGGGACATTATACAACTTCCCCCACACATGTGACTAGGGGGACACTGTACCACCTAATATCCCCCACACGTGACTAGGGGGACACTGTACCACTTCCCCCACACGTGTGACTAGGGGGACACTGTACCACTTCCCCCCCACATGTGACTAGGGGGCCACTGTACCACTTCCCCCACACATGTGACTAGGGGGACACTGTACCACTTCCCCCCCACATGTGACTAGGGGGCACTGTACCTCATCCCCAACACATGTGACTAGGGGGACACTGTACCACTTCCCCCACACACGTGACTAGGGGGACTCTGTACCACATCCCCCACACATGTGACTAGAGAGACACTGCATCACCTAATATCCCCCACACATGTGACTAGGGGGACACTGTACCACTTCCCTCACACATGTGACTAGGGGGACACTGTACCACTTCCCCCACACATGTGACTAGGGGGACTCTGTACCACATCCCCCACACATGTGACTAGAGAGACACTGCACCACCTAATATCCCCCACACATGTGACTAGGGGGACACTGTACCACTTCCCTCACACATGTGACTAGGGGGACACTGTACCACTTCCCCCACACATGTGACTAAGGGGACTCTGTACCACATCCCCCACACATGTGACTAGAGAGACACTGCACCACCTAATATCCCCCACACATGTGACTAGGGGGACACTGTACCACTTCCCTCACACATGTGACTAGGGGGACACTGTACCACTTCCCCCCCCACATGTGACTGGGGGGACATTGCTTGCTCGCGTTGCATTTGAAACCTTTTTCCAGAACTTTTTTCCCCAACGGTCATTCGGAGTTCGTTTCTCGACAGCGATCGATCTAAACGCTGGATTTCTGCCGTTTTTTCATTTTTCATTTGACACTTTTGTTTTGAAAATCTTATTATTTTGATTTACACTTTTTCCAAAAGGTAAACGTAGACGATGTTTTCAATATATATTTATATTTGAATAATTCTTTTTATTAAGTTCTCTGTTATTTGCTCCGCCAAATTAACACACGTTCCCATTTTTTAAAATATTCTCTCTTTTTTCAAAGGACTCCATTACTCCACTTTGAAGAGGTCATTGCATTTCTGTTTCTAAACTTTGCAGTTATTTTCTTTGCCGATTTCCACAGCCGTGTTTTTCAAATGTTATCTTTATTTTCAATTTAATCCATTTTGAACAGATAATTGTGTTTAAAAACCTTGCGCTTATATGATCTGCTGTTTTAGACAACTGATAATTTTATTTCATTTTCTGATTTTCATTGCTTATCTATAATTTACATTAAAGTAATTTTTAAAAAATGCTTAAAAAAAACACATTAAAATCAATTTTTTAAAATTCTCTTTATTCGATTGACAGCATTTTTAACATTTTTAAGTTCTCTGTTAATTGCTCGCTAAATTTACCCACATTTTTCACCGTTTTCTTTTAAATTCTTTCGTTGTGTTTAATTCTACAGGAAAGTCAACTCTCCCTCCCCTTTCTCTCTCTCCCCTTCCACTCTCTCCCTCTCCTCTCTCTCTCCCTCCACTCTCTCTCCACCTCCCCTCCCCCCTTCCTCCCCCTCTCCTCTCCCCGCCACCTCTCCCTTTCCTCCCCACTTCTCCACCACCCCTCTGCTCTCACCTCCCCCTCTTCCTCTCTCCCCTCCCCTTCCCCCACCCCTCTCTACTCCCCTCACCCCCCTCCTCCTCCCACCCGCTTCCCTCTCCCCCACCCCCCTCCCTTCTCTCCACCTTCCCCTTCCCTCTCTTCCCTGCCCCCTTCCCCTCTACCCCTGTCCATCTTCCACCACTCCCTCCCACCCCCTTCCCCCTCCCCCTCTCTCCCTCTTCCACCACTCCCCCACTCCCCTCCCCTCCCTCTCTCCAACTTCCACCACTCCCCCTACCCCTCTCCCCTCCCTCCCCACTATTCCACCTCTCTCCCTTCCCCCACCTCTATCCCATCCCACCTCTCTCCCTCACCCATCCTCTCTCTCCCCTCCCTCCCTATCTCCCCCACCCCTTACCCCTACTCCCTCTTCCACTACTCCCCCTTCCCCCTCTCTCCGCTTTCCCCCTCCCTCCCCACTCTTCCCCATCCCTCTACCACTCCCCCTTCCCCCTCCCTCCACACTCTTCCCCCTCTCCCCCCTCCCCCACCCCACCCCCACCCCTCACTCACCCCCTCCCTGAACCCTCTCGCACCCTCCCCCACCCCCTCTCCTCCTTCCTCTCCCCTCTCCATCTCCGTCTCCTCACCCCTCCCACCCCCTCTCTCCCCCACCCCTCTTCACCCCCATCTCCCCCCCACCCCCTTCCCCTTGCTCTTGCACCATTCCCTGCTACCGCTCTCCCCCTCACTCCCCACTCTGCCCCTCTCCCTCCCCTCCCCACCTCTCACCCTCCCCTCTCTCTCTCCCCCACCTCTCTCACCCCCTCTCTCTCCCCACCTCTCTCCCTCTCCTTTCTCTCTCTCTCCCTCACCCTCCACTCTCTCTCCACCTCTCCCCTACCCCTCTTTCTCCCCCTCTCCTCTCCCGTCCACCTTCCTTTCCTCCCCTCTTCTCCATAACCCCTCTCCTCTCACTTTCCCCTCTCCTCTCCCTTACCCCACCCCTCTCTACCCCCCTCACCCACCCTCAGGAACATGCTGCCCTGCCCTCCCCCCCCTGCCCCGCCCCTCCCCCTGCAACCGCATGTTGGAGGAACAGACCCAACGGGTCTGCACTTGGTCTAGTATAACTATAAAACTCTGATTTTGTGCGTGTGCGTGTGTGTGCGCGTGTGCGTGCACGTGCACGTGTGCGTGTGTGTGTGTTTATTTATTTGTGTGTTATCACATCTTCTTGAAAAAATGGCGCGCTAGCAGTAAAATATTTAAATATTCGTGTGGAGATTTACCCCCTGAAGTTCGAAATCGCCTTATCTGAAAATGTTGTGCTTTATTTCTTGAGTTATTAATGAATAACAAATTCAATAAAACTTTGAAATCAAAAAGCTTGTTTTTCGCTGATGATGTCACGATGGATCTGCCTGCCTGCTGTCTGCTCGAGCTGCAAGTGACGCCATCTCCCCCCACCCCTCCCTCCTCCCCCCCTTATTCAAGAGTCGGCCCGTCGACTGAAGACCAAAGATCATAGCTGAAGACAGCTCTGTGAGTGAAGATCGAGCAAGTCGGGCCCGGTACTAGAACTCTCGGGTCCGTCACGGGTCTGAACCATCTCGGGTCAGGTCCCTCTCCCCCCCTGCTCCACCTCTCCCCCGTCCTCCTCCTCTCCAACCTCCTCCTCTTCGCCATCCTCCTCTCCCCCTACTCCTCTCCCCTCCTCCTCCTTTCCTCCCTCCTCCTACTCCCCCCACCTCCTCCTCCTCCTCTCCCTCCTCCTCTCCCTCCTCCTCTCCCTCCTCCTCTCCCTCCTCCTCTCTCCACTCTCCCGGCCTCTCCCCGCCTCTCCCCTCTCCGCCCCTCCCCCTCATCTAGAGCAGTTAAGGTGGGAGGGAGGGAGTGAATGAGGGTAAGGAAAAGGAGAGGTGAGGGAGGGATTTGGGGAGGGTAGGAGGAGAGGGAAAAGAAGATGGAGGAGGTGAGGAGGGAGAGGTGGGGGAGGAGGGGGGGAGTAGAGGTGGGGGAGGAAGGAGGAAGAGTGAGGATTAGGGGAGCGAAGGGCAGTGAGGGAGGTGGAGGGATAGTGGTGGGGATAGGGGGATGAGTGGGGGATAGAGGGATAGGAGGGGGTTAGGGAGGGGAGAGGAGTTATGGAGAGAATGACTGAGGGTGGGGGAAAGGAGAGGGTGAGAGAGGCGAGGGAGGGATTGGAGAGGGGCAGAGGAGCGGAGGAGAGGGGAAAGAAGAGTGAGGGTGAAGAGGAGGGGGAGAGAGTGCTAGGTTTGAGGGCAAATGTGCTGCGCCTGTGCAGTATGGGTGAGTGGTGGAATATTGCGTTGGGGGACCAGGCCTCCTACGCGACAGGGACCCAATGGGTCCCACTTAGTCTAGTAAATAGGAGTCTTGAGTTAGGAGTTGTAAATAAGCAATTCACATACTCTTGAAGTGTATAACATCCTTTAATGATAGCTCACGGTGTAACACACGCCATCAAGCACTGGTTACATTCTTCTATTGAACTATACCCAGGGAGGGGAATGCGTTATGATTGATGTTAACTAAGGCGGGGTTAATGGTACTGAGGTAGCTATGTTACTAGTTGCATGCATAAACCATCTACATCCTTCCCCTTAGAAAATCAAAACAGATTGGAAGCCATGACAACAGAATTAAACACAATCGCCATAACGACAGGCGGCCTACTAATCCGACCCGAGAACGTACGCGTCTCTCTCCCTTTCCCCGAAAGATCAGAAGGAACAGGAGGCTGCGAAACAGCTTGGGGACCAGGGAAGGGCTGCGGGGTGGGAGAAGCAGGAGAGTCAGAACCGCGAGCGGCAACAGGTGACCCGCGCAGAGGGGAACAGGGTGCGCGAGACGGGGACCGAGGCATGCAGGGAACACTGGCTGGGACAGCAGCTGGCTGTTGGTATGAGAGAGGCAGGGCATAGGGGCCCGGAGGCTGCGGCTTCGGTTCGTTCACCGCAAGCAGGTGTTGACGTCTTCTTCGGTAGATAGTTCCCTCAAAGTCGACCAGGTATGAACGAGGTGAATCAGCCACCCCAATATGGTAGCCAGACGGGAGTAACCACTGGCGATTTGCAACCAAACAACCTGTCCAGGCAACAGAGGATCATTTCATGGATAGATGTAAGGCGGCACAGTGGTGCAGCGGTAGAGTTGCTGCATTACAGCACCAGAGACCCGGGTTTGATCCTGACTACGGAAGCAAGCAAGCAAGTTTATTTATATAGCATATTTCAGCAACAAGGCAGTGTAATAAATGAATAATTATTTAATTTAATTAAAAGCAGCGTCAAACAGAAATGTCTTCAGCTCCGATTTAAAAGAAGTGAGAGTTGGAGCGGACCTGCATTTTTCTGGAAGTTTGTTCTATACAAGTCATGTGGTGCATAAAACCTAAACATTGCTTCTCCATGACTATTGTGCTGGTTGAACAGAGTTTGTACATTTCCCTGTGACAACGTGGGTTTTCCTCGGGTGCTCCAGTTTCCTCCCACACTTCAAAGACATACAGGTTTGTAGGGTAAATTTTGGTAAACATTGTAAATTGTCCTCAGTGTGTAGGATGGTTTTAGTGTACGGGGTGATTGCTGGTCAGCGTGGACATGGTGGGCCATAGGTAGGGCCTGTTTCCACGCTGTATCTCTAAAGTCTAAAGTAAAGCCAGGGAGATGGTGTCTGCTATGCTGGCTAACGCTGGTGCACAAAAGCATGCAGGTTTCCCCAGCCTGAGAGTTGGGAAGTAAAGATTTCTGCTCACCAGTTGGACTCCATGAGGCGCCCACTGGCATAGTGCAGTTAACGCAAGCAGCTCCGGTGGCTCTGTGGAATGGGCTGTTGTCAACAATTACAGCAATGGAAGCCAACACTTTCATAGGGAAATGCTGGCAATTCCCAGCATTACTGTTGGTGTGTGAATAGAAGTTCCAGGGCATTGAGTTAAGGGCCTGTCCCAACTACCGCCACATTGACTGATGTATCAGGTCACTGAAAAAGTAGCGGCGTGATGAGGCTCGACACGGCGTGATGACGTATTGAAGCACGGTGTTTCCGCAAGTGTCCCAACATTTGTCGCCGCTGGATTTTGAAATGTTCAAAATCTTTTGGCGACCCTGATATGACGCAGGTAGTCACCGAAAAAAATCGGCAAGTGGGACAGGCCCTTTAGGTTCTTTACTTTATGATTGCCTTGTTCAGATTTGCTTTGGAGTTGTGAAGATGATGGTTGTGATTATGACATACTGATATTAATATGAAAGTCATATATTTTTAAATGGAAAATTGGCTTAACGTGCTAAATTGGTATCTTGCAAACTTATATTTGCCTTTTACAAAAGAAGATTGAGAGTTGCCGAGTGCTACTAATGACACCATGAAATACACCTGGCAAATGTGGGTGATATGGTTCAGCAACTTGAACGCCAAGGAGTGAAGAAGGCTGCAAAAGTGAACACTGCCCAGTCCATCACGGGTACTGACCTCCCCACCATTGAAGGGATTTACAGGAGTCACTCAAACAGGCAGCCTGCATCATCAGAGACCCACACACTCATTTCACTCCTGCTATAAAGAAAAAGATATAGGAGCCTGAAAACGGCAAACTCCAGGTTCAGGAACGGCCTCTTCTCTACAGCCATCAGGCTGTGAAACACTTCAAGTTCTAAATAAGCTCTAAACTACATAGACTTGGGGAGGGTTACACAAAAAGCTGGAGAAACCCAGCGGGTGCAGCAGCATCTAAGGAGCGAAGGAGATAGGCGACATTTCGGGTCGAGACCCTTCTTCAGACTTGGGGAGATTGGTTTTGTCTTGTTTATTTTATGTGTGTGTGTGTATGTATATATGCATATGTAGGATGTGTGTGTGTATACAGAACTTTTCTTTTAGTTTTTTTATTATTTACTTTACAGTGTACTATGTTTACATTTTCTGTGGTGCTGCTGCAAGTAAGAATTTCATTGTTCTGTTTGGGGCATATGACAATAAAACACTCTTGACTTTTTCACACAGACTTTTCACACAGAGTTGTGAGACTGTGGAATTCTCTGCCTCAGAGGGCAGTGGAGGTTGGTTCTCTGGATGCTTTCAAGAGGGAGCTAGACAAAGTTCTTAAAGATAGCTGAGTCAAGGGATATGGGGAGAAGGCAGGAACTGGGTACTGATTGTGGGTGGTCAGCCACGATCATATTGAATGGTGATGCTGGCTCATGGGGCTGAATGGTCTACTCCTGCACCTATTGTTTATTGTCTATTGACTCTTTCAGTAGGCAGTTAAAAAGATTCACAGCTCTCCAAAAGAACAGTCTGAAAATGGGTCTCGACCTGAAACATCACCCATTCCATCTATCCAGAGATGCTGCCTGTCGCGTTAAGTTACTCTAGCATTTTGTGTCTATCTCCAAAAGAAGAATTGTTCTTCTCTATACTCCAATGATGATCACCTACTTCAAATCTATCCCACGAGTTCCAGATCTACAGATGAAGGAAAATATCTTATCATCTACCATTTCAACTCCCATCACAATCTTTCATGTTTCATTAAGCTCACCTCTCAATCTTCTGAACTCCAGACTGCTCAAACCGTTCATAATACATAATACAATCTCTACATCCCATGAATTGACCTAGGGAATGAAATGCAAAGAAGTAGGGACCTGGCCCGAAACATCACTTGTCTATTCCCTCCTCAGATGTTGTCCGAGTTGAGTTGAGTTCCTCCAGCACTTTGTCTTTTGTTCAAGGTTTCAGCACTTTCAGTTCATTGTGTCCCCTTCATCTAGAAACCTTGTCTGAGCTGTCTCCATCACAAGCATATCCTTCTTTATGTAACGGGATTAAAAACTATAAACAGTTGCTTTCCACAGAACAGTACAGCACAGGAATGGGCCCTTCGGCCCACAATGTTTGTGCCAAGTATGATGCAAAGTTAAACTGATCTCATCTGCCTGTACATGACCCATATCCCTCTATTCCCTGCAATTCCATGTGCATATTGAAGAGCCTCTTAAACACAACTATTGTTTCTGCCTTCACCATCACCCCTGGTAGTGTGTTCCCTGTACATCTCCATTAAACTTTCCCCCTCTCATCTTATAGCTATGCCCTCTAGTGTTGGACATTTCCACCCTGGGAAAAAAAGGTTATGACGGTTTGCCCAATTCTGACTGTCTCACAAACTACTCTTCAGCCTTTTGTGGCAGCTCTGGTTCAAGTTGATTTCTTCTCTTTATTGAACTTATTAATACAGATAGGATATAGTTATAGCCCCAGCACAGCATGTAACTACATGACCCATTCATCTTAACTATTTCTTTACTGTTAGTTAAAAAATCCTCTGTCAGTGATAATTATCACCAATGTCATGTGATTTTGCCATGTATGGTAAACGTTTCATGTGGCACTTTATCAAAAGCCTTTTGGAAATCTAAATACATAACTTGTTCCCTTTTTTCCATCCTTCTTGTTACATCCCCAAGTACCCAATAAACCTAACAAGCTTTCTTTTCCATGAAAAGTCACGTTGACCATCTTGATTTCATTATTAATTTTTCTTAAATATCCAGACACAAATTCAATAATAATCATTTCCAATATTTTCACAATAACAGATGCGAACTAACCAGCCTTTAGATTCCTATTTTCATCGGTCACTGCATGTGAGTATGATGCAATTGCTATTTCTGATCACGCACCATTGAAACTATCAATCAAACTACCTGATTCCAAGCTTAGTGCTAAATAATGGCGATTTAATGCTACTTTGCTTCAAGACTTAAACTTTATTAATTTTGTGAAAGGCCAGATGCTTCTTGACAAACTCTACTGAAGAAATATCCACTGGTGTAGTCTGGGATGCTTTTAAGGCATATATTCGTGGACAAATTATTTCATACTCCGCGGGATTAATACACCTGCAGTATTGCGTACAGTTCTGGTCTCCAAATCTGAGGAAGGACATTATTGCCATAGAGAGAGTGCAGAGAAGGTTCACCAGACTGATTCCTGGGATGTCAGGACTGTCTTATGAAGAAAGACTGGATAGACTCGGTTTATACTCTCTAGAATTTAGGAGATTGAGAGGGGATCTTATAGAAACTTACAAAATTCTTAAGGGGTTGGACAGGCTAGATGCAGGAAGATTGTTCCCGATGTTGGGGAGGTCCAGGACAAGGGATCACAGCTTAAGGATAAGGGGGAAATCCTTTAGGACCGAGATGAGAAGGACTTTTTTCACACAGAGAGTGGTGGGTCTCTGGAACTCTCTGCCACAGAGGGTAGTTGAGGCCAGTTCATTGGCTATATTTAAGAGGGAGTTAGATGTGGCCTTTGTGGCTGAGGGGATCAGAGGGTATGGAGAGAAGGCAGGTACGGGATACTGAGTTGGATGATCAGCCATGATCACATTGAATGACCATTCAATGATACCATGATCATAGACCATTCGGTAGGCTCGAAGGGCCGAATGGTCTACTCCTGCACCTAGTTTCTATGTTTCTATTAAAAAAACAAACACAAAAAGAAATATGTACATTGGCTGACGAGATTAAAGAAATTAATAAAAAATATTCAAAAGCTCCTAGTTTATAGCTCTATAAGAATAGAGTTGACCTTCAATTGAGACATGATTTGTGATTATTATCACCGATTGAGAACCAGTTACTTAAAACCAAAAGCCAATTCTATATACACAGCAAAAAGTCTGGTAAATTACTCGCTAAATGTAGATTTCAAACTTCTTTCCAAAATATTAGCTATGAGATTGGAAAATATTTTACCATAAATTATCTCTGATCAGACAGGTTTTATTAACAATCGTTACTCATACTTTAACGTTAGGAGATTAATGAATATTGTAACTACAGCATCAAATAAAACCCCAGAATGTGTCATCTCGAGGTGCCGAGAAGGCGTTTGATAGAGTAGTATGGGAATACTTATTCAATGCACTTGAAAAATATAGGATCGGTCCAAAATGTATTTCTTGGATCAAGCTGATATATCATATACCTCAGGCTTCTGTACTTACTAATAATCAGAGATCCCCTTTTTTCAGGCTCTTTCAAGGTACTAGACAGGGCTGTCCCTTAAGTCCTTTACTATTTGATATTGCTTTGGAACCTTTGGAATCCCCTAATATTTTTGGTATTGTCCGCGGGAATAAGACACATAAGCTCTCTCTTTATGCAGATGATCTGTTATTATTCATTTCTAACCCTGAGAAATCTATTCCGGCAATAGTATCATTACTTAATCAATTTAGTAGTTTTTCTGGTTATAAACTAAATCTTAGTAAGAGTGAGCTTTTTCCATTAAATAATTTAGTTTCGAATTATGGACAGTTTCCACTTAGATTGACTACCGAAAGTTTTACTTAGCTAGGTATTAAGATCACCAAGAAACACAAGGATTTATTTAAAGCTAATTTTATGCCTTTAATTGACCATATTAAACAACAGTTTACTGAATGGTCACCAATGTCCTCATCCTTAATCGGCCGAATCAATGCTATTAAAATGTTCATTTTATCTAAATTTCTGTATTTATTTCAGACAATACCAATTTTTATTGCCAAATCTTTTTTTGATATTATAGATTCCAAAATGTCTTCATATATATGGCAGAATAAAAATTCCAGACTAAGTAAAAAATACTTACAGAAAACAAAAAATGATGGTGGTTTGGCATTGCCGAACCTTAGATTCTACTATTGAGCAGTCAATGTTCGTTATCTAACATTTTGGCCAAAAGATTTAGAAGATACCCAATGCCCAGGATGGATAAACCTTGAACGTGATTCCTTATAAGGGCTATCAATGGCTTCTATTCTAGGGGCCTCGTTACCTTTTACAATTACGAGATTGAATAAATGTACGACTAACGCAATAATAAGACATACGTTTCGAATATGGTTTCAATTTCGTAAGTTTTTTGGACTAAATGATTTTATCTTATTGAGTCCTATCTTATCCAATTTTCTCTTCCAACCTTCTAGTACTGATCAAGTCTTTTTGTTATGCAAGAGGAAGGGATTAGTAGCTTTTCGTGATTTGTTTTTGGATGGTTGTTTTATGTTTTTCAACCAACTCTCCAATAAATATAATTTACCTAATTCACATTTTTTTAGATATTTACAAATTAGACATTTTTTGAAGACTACTCTACCACTTTTTCCGCTACCACATCAAACCGAAAATTTGGGAAAAAAAAATTACATTTGAACCCTTAACAGAAAGGATTAATAATGACTATTTATGAGTTGATTTTGAAATTACAAATAAATATATTTGATAAAATTAATAATGACTGGGAAAGAGAACTCCAAATTTCTCTATCTATAGAGAAATGGGATAGGATTCTTCAATTAGTCAATACCTCTTCAATGTGCGCAAGACACGCTCTGATACAATTCAAGGTGGTTCGCAGAGCTCATATGTCAAAAGGTAAATTGGCTCGTTTCTATGGTCATATAAATCCCACCTGTGACAGATGTAACTCTGAAGTGGCCTCACTGACCCATATGTTTTGGTCCTGCCCACTTTTGGAAAAATATTGGAAAGACATTTTTGATACTATTTCTGTAGTCTTAGGTATTGATTTACCACCTCATCCTATTACTGCAATTTTTGGGCTACCAATGTTAGATTCTATTCATTTGTCCCGCTCTGCTCATCGGTTGATTGCTTTTACCACATTAATCGCCAGAAGATCTATTTTATTTAAATGGAAAGACTCCAACCCTCCGACCACACTTAAATTTAGAAAATATCAGGAGTGACATTGTTGAACCCTTGGTTAAATTTGATAAGACTTGGGGAAAATGTATTCAACACTTTCATACAATATAAATTGCTCCCTCTCTAACTGATACTAAAACTATTTTACCTCTATATGGTGGAATGGACTTGACGACAAACAGACTTAAATTGTTGAAATTCTCAGTTCAGATTCTGTTTTGCTTCACTTTGTTTTTATTTTATTTAAAAAAAAAATTTTTCCCTTTTTTTTAGTTTAGGGGGTTTTGTTTCTTCATTTTTTCCTCTTTTTTTGTCTTTTTAACTGTGTTGTTTCCACATATATAAGTTTTCTTTTAAATATTTAACTATATTTACATAGAGACCAGGAGGTCTATATTCAATGTGTATTTTGACACTGGACTCATATTAGGTTATACCTGTTATTAATGTAATCCTGATCCCTATGTATCAATATCATTGTTATGTTTATCATTATTCTTTTTGCTCTGTTTTTTATGTTTAGTTTTGTTTTTTTGGAAAAAAACTAATAACAAGATTTTAAAAGAAAGAAAGATTCCTATTTTCTATCTCCCTCTTGTCATGACTAGTGATGTTACATTTGCAGTTTTTCCATCTACATGGCCTGTCTAGAATCCTGGGAATTTTGCAAGATTATGACCAATGCATCCATTGTCTAGGCACCTACTTTTTTTTCAAACCCTACAATGTTCGAGGGAACGTGTTAGCTTTCAGTCCTGTTAATACCATTTTCCTGAGTGCAGGGATGGTTTGAACTCCTTCTCTCTCCGTAAACCCTTTTGGCTCCTGGATTTTCTATATTTCTTTTTTTTAATTTATTCTAAGAAGACCCATGCAAAACATTTGTTTAACACCTTTTCCCTTTCCTTGATGACCATTATTACTTTACCATTCTTTCTATGAGAGTGACCAATCACCTGAGGTACCCGTGTCAACATATTTTCCAACATCTCAATCAATAATAAAAAATAAAAAACTATTATCTCCACTTGTATGCATATAAATCAATCCTTGGAATAACTACTTATTTTGAGCATATTTTGTTTTTTTTATCTGTTTCCAGTGGAGAGAAATTTCCCTTTGGTTGCTGATGCTAATGCACAGACGGTCATGGAGGCCAAATCAATTGATATTTTTAAGGCAGAGATTAACAGATTCTTGATTAGTATGGTATCAGGGGCTATGGGGAAAGATAGATCAGTCATGATTGAATAGGGAAGTAGACTTGATGGGCTGAATGACCTATTTCTACTATGCTTTATGAATTTATGAACTAAGAAGTTGTATAAAGTAGTTTCCATTGGTCATGGTCATCTCTGCAGAGATAGTTTGGTATTGTTAGTGATTGATTGTTGTTACATGTACTGAGGTGCAGTGAAGCGCTTTTATTTGTGTGCTATCCAATTAAATCAGATAATAGTATATATGAGTACAGTCAAGCATGTGCAACAGATAGTGCAAAGAGAGATAGTGCCAAAGTGCAGAATATAATTCTCAGCATTGGGGTTTACAAAGATCTACAATAGAAAAGGTCCAATGCCTGCAATTTGGTAGGTTGGAAGATTGGGACTACGCCCTAGTTCATGGGAGCACTGTTCAGCAGTCTTATAACATTTGTGGAATTCCCTGCCGATTTGTGGAATTCCCTGCCACAGAGGGTAGTGGAGGCCAAATCACTGGATGGATTTAAGAGAGAGTTAGATAGAACTCTAGGGGCTAGTGGAATCAAGGGATATGGGGAGAAGGCAGGCACAGGTTATTGATTGGGGCCGATCAGCCATGATCACAATGAATGGCGGTGCTGGCTCGAAGGGCCGAATGGCCTCCTCCTGCACCTATTTTCTTTGTTTCTATTAAAAGAGGGGAAGAAGCTGTTCCTAAGCCTGGTGATATGTGTTTTTAAGCTTAACTATCTTCTGACAGACGGGAGAGACCTGAGGGAATGACAAAAGTTTGCCCACCCTTTCAGATTTCTGCAAGCTCTCCATAAATGATGTGACAAGTTTTTGTGCAGGAAATAATATATTCAGCATAAAGCAACATTTATTTGCAGGTTGTTTCTATGGGAAATCATGTCATCCTCAGTTACAACTGTTAACTTCCCTTTATTTGTGGGTTTCTTTCTGATAAAGGGGGATTTATCAAGTAAGTCTTTATCCAGTGGAATGCAATGATATGGATGCTGCCCGGGGATTCAGATGATCCCAATTGGATTAATGTCCATAATTATGTCTTCTATTAAGATAGATGCTTAAGTGAAAGTGATGTCCATTTTTGTTAAGTGTTTGATCCACAATCATGAAACAAAAAAGGATTTGGGGATTGTGTGATAGGCTGACTGCTTTCAGCTGTGTTTGCTTAGCCTCATGAGCCTGTGGGAGAAACCATGCTCCCCTTTTCGGACATTGGAGTTGAAAAGCCTGGAAGTAAGTTTGAAAAAGTTTCACATTTAAGGGGAAGTGTGTTGGTGTAGATATTGGATCCTTTAACAAAGAGTTTTTGCTCTACCAACAAGAGTGGTATTGGTTTATTATTGTCACTTGTATTGAGATACAGTGAAAACATTGTTTGTGAGCTATCCAGTCAATTCGCACTTTCCATGAGTAGAACAAGAAATGCATAAGGGTAGTGCAAAAAAGAAAAATGCTAGAGTGCAGAATATAATGTTATTGCATTATAGCCTTTCAGTTACAGAAAAAACTTGCAAAATCCACAATGAGGTTGGTGGGAAGGTTAGGACTACACTCTAACCTATGGGAGGACTGTACAGTCTGACAACAGCATACAGGAAGCAATGGCTGAATCTGGTAGCACATGGTTTCAAGCTTTGAAACTGCAGCCCATTGGGAGAGGGGAGAAAAGGGAATGATTGGGATGTAAATGGTTCTTTATTATGATGGCTGGTTCCAGAGGCAGCATGAAATGTAGAGTGCAGTGGTACTGTGGTTAGGTTGCAGACTAGTATCCTGGGACCATATCACTCATAAACAGACATCAAATCCCATCACTGCAAATGGGGAAACCAAATGTGAAGGGGCTGCACGATGGCGTGGCAGTAGAGTTGCTGCCCTACAGTGCCAGAGACCCGGGTTTGTTTCTGACTACGGGTGCTGTTTGTACGGAGTTTGTACATTCTCCCCGTAACCTGCGTAGGTTTTCTCAGAGAGCTCCAGTTTACTCCCACACTCCAAAGACGTACAGGTTTATTGGCTAATTGGCTTGGTAAAAGTGTAAATTGTGCCTTGTGTGAGTAGGATAGTGTTAGTGTGCAGGGATTGCTGGTCAGTGCGGACTCGGTGGACCAACGGGCCTGTTTCCTTGCTATATCTCTAAACTAAACTTAGATGGAGCAAACTGGGGTGGTGATGGGGGATGGGTGGGGGTTGCTAATTTGTGTGATGGGTTGGGCTACATCCACATTTGACTCAAGCAAGTCATCCGATATATACTTCTGTGTGGAATTTATCTTGAATTGTTTGACATTTACCTGACATTAGATGCCCAGCTAATAATAACACTAGTCACAGAATTGATAATGTCCTCTCTTTCTGGCACAAATTGAAGCTTTTGGTGCAAAATTTAACTTCTGTTGAACAGTCTTTGGAGATACAGCACAGAAACAGGCCCTTCATCCCACTGGATCCATGCTGAAGCAGTGATCATCATGTACACCAACACTATTCTACACACTAGGGACAATTTACAATTTTACTGAGGCCAGTTAACTTACGTCTTTGGAGTGTGGGAGGAACCAAAACACCCAGAGAAAATCCACGTGATCACTCGGACAACGTACAAACCCTGTACAGACAGTCCCCGTAGTCAGGATCAAACCTGGGTCTCTGCCACTGTAAGGCAGCAATTCTACCACTGTGCCACAATATAATGAGTAGTACTCTTATATTTATGCCAATTTAAAGGGGACAGCTAACACCAGTAAACCAGACTGGGCAGTTTCAGAACTAACTGCAGGGCCATTCACCCTGCTATACACTTGTGCTGCACAAGGCACACGTCTCTGTTAGAATACTCTCTACTTGGCTGAATGGATAGAGTTTACACAACACTCAAGTTATGATCCAAAATTCAGAGAGTGTGCTTACGCTGCCAGAAAACATTTCTTTCAGCATCTAGTTCAGCAGCTCCGACATCATCTGCAGAGAACGAAACAGAGAGAACTCTTCTGGAAAATGACATTTCATCAGATTTGGGCAAAGTACAGAAATAAACTAGCTTTTCATTGCAGAGATGGTGAAGGTTGGAGAAATGAATATCTGTAATCAGGTGGAGACCATGAGAGATGTAAAAAAGAGGAAATCAACCAGAGCATAGGAAGATAAAAAACGTACAGCAACTGTGAGATACCAAACCTAGTAGTTGCTGGACTTCTGAAACAAAAGAGAAGGCTTGAAATACTCAGCAAGACAGTTACCATATATGGAGAAAGTTAACTTTATGGGCTGAAGTACTTTTGTAGAATTGTCCAGTTCTGATACAAATTTTTAAGGCTGGTTATCTGAAATTGTTCCATTCAACTTTCAATCTGATTAGAAACTTAATTGGATCAGTTGCATTGATACCGTGGCAGCAAAAGCAGGCCAGAGGCTGTTTAGCCAGCAGTGTGATACCATTAGTGTAGGAGCAAGTTAGAGGGTGAGAATCCTGTTGCGATTGATTCGCCTCCTGACTCCCTAAAACAGATGACATTGTATAAATGCTGTGAAAGGTGGGTAGCAGGCTTGGAGTATTGGTAAGCTTGCTCAGAAATCCAGATCAGTTTAGTTTATTGTCACGTGTACCGAGGTACAGTGAAAAGGTTTGTTGTGAGCTAACCAGTCAGCGGAAAGAGAATACACGATTACAATCGGACCATTTACGGTGTACAGATACGCGAAAAGGGGATAATGTTTAGTGCAAGGTAAAGCCAGTAAAGTCCGATCAAAGACAGTCCGAGGGTCACCAATGAGGTAGTTAGTAGTTCAGGACTGCTCTCTAGTTGTGGTAGGATGATTCAGATGTCTGATAACAGCTGGGAATAAGCTGTCCCTGAACCTGGAGGTGTGCGATTCCAACCAAGTCTGATTAATGGAGATTGTTCTAGGTGGGTGTCAGTACTGCGTGCTGATTAGATTGTCTTTTTTAAAATAATTTATTTATTCATGAGATGTGAATGTGGAGGTCCGCATCTATTGCCTTATTCTCCCTGAACTGATTTTGCACATTCATTTTGAGAAGCAGGCTATTGTCAAACATGTTGAAGGGTTGGTGTCATGTATAATGTAGAATTTTCTTCCCTAAAGAGTTTTAGTGAATCAGATGGCTGGTAAAGAATGCCTGATAATTTCATGGCAACCATACCAACTATTTTTGTCGTAGATGTATTTGATTGCTTGCATTTAAGTTTCACAGCTGTAGGGTGGAATTCGAGCTCTAGCTTTGGATTAACGGTGCCAGACCTTGAATACCTATTTGATAACTCAATCAATATCAGTGTGAGATTGATTATGCAGCTGGTGAGATATGGGACTTGAAAATATATCTAGTGATTTTGCCCATGTACAGGAGGCCATTGAACTGCTGAGGCACAGCGGTAGAGCTGCCGCCTCAGCATCAAGGACCCTGGTTTGATCCTGACTATGGGTGCTGTCTGTACGGAGCTTGTACATTCTCTCTATGATCATGTGGGTTTTCTTCAATTTCCTCCCACACTCTAAAGACGTACAGGTTTGTAGGTTAATTGGCTTTGGTAAAAATTGTAAATTGTCCCTAGTGTATAGGATACCATAGTGTGTACGGGGTTCGCTGCTTGGCGTGGACTCGATGGGCTGAAGGATCTGTTTCCACGTAAACTAAACAAAACTAAACTAAACGAAACATAACTAAACGAAATAAAACTAAACTTAAATGAAACTAAACTAATTGGCTTCTTTAAATTGCCCCTAGTGTGCAGGTTCTGAAAGTGTTCTAACATAGAATAGTAAGATTAAATGAGAACTTACAAGTTCGAAGTTTGATCCTTATTTTATGAGGAGTTACGTTGAGGGATTACGTGAAGAAGCCCCGCCAGGCGCATGCGCATCATACTTCAAAGCAGCGGCGTGAAAACACAGAAACATATAGCTGAAGTAACATAGTAAGGCTTTAAGAAGGCTAGAACTACCAGATGATCTCTTAGATTATGAGGGTGGGAGCGGAGGGCACGTAATCCCTCAACATAACTCCTCATAAAATAAGGATCAAACTTCGAACTTGTAAGTTCTCGTTTAATCTTACTATTTTACTTCGGAGTCACGTGAGTGTGACTACGCGAAGATCTCGAAGCTCTATGTTTACATGCCGTAGATGCACTCCATACGACAATCTGCTTTGGTTGACACAGTAGTGAATAAATAATATATTGTGGCGTCAGCCACTTAAGCTCGAACCCTCGTCAGGAGAGGGCGGGCACACGACGTCATGGGCAGAGGGAGTGTCCTGGTACATAAGCTCTCTCACCACGAGATCCACGAGGAGTTTCTACCGGTAGCTGAGCCCGAGGGCACAACCTCGCTCAGCTACAACAACTCTACATATAGTTAGCGCACCCACTATATGTGTGACAACAGAATAAAGAACCAGTTGCACCAACCTGATGTCTCCTCTTTATTCGCCACGTATGGTGCTGCTACATTGGTGACCCCCGACTGTCCAAATTTAAATTTGGGCTCACCTGAAGAAGCAGCCTCAGGAGACCTGATGTCTGCAGCCGGCTGCCCAGCCCTGCAGAACTACGCTGCCGTCAACCAGGCCCTGCAGTGAGGTATGTCGCCGCCTACCCACCAGCTGCTGCAGGAGCTGCGAGCATTGCAGCCTCCTGCCCACGGCAGCCCCGACACACGCCCGACGGCCCTGGGAGCAGAGTGAGTACCTGCCACTCTCCCGCTTCTGACAACGGACCCCGGCTCCGGGCCTTGCACCGGAATGCAACTGACCGGGGACACTGCTCCAGGCCTCACTGGGTCTCCAGGCCGCAGCACCGCTCCAGGCCTCACCACGTCTCCAGGCCCCAGCACCGCTCCAGGCCTCACTGGGTCTCCAGGCCCAGCACCGCGCCAGGCCTCACCGCGTCTCCAGGCCCCAGCACCGCTCCAGGCCTCACCGCGTCTCCAGCCCCTGCACCGGACCCGGCTCCCGGCCTCACCGCGTCCCCAGGCCCTGCACCGGACCCGGCTCCAGGCCTCACCGCGTCCCCAGGCCCTGCACCACGCCTGGCCCCGCCGACCGCTGCACCTGTAAAAGTGGGCTTACCTGAGGCGGCCGCCGAAGCCGCCCTTCAGCTCCTCGCCGTCCTCCAGTCACCAGGTGATTCCTCTTCACCCGGCTGGCAAAATGGCCGCCGCGCCATCTTGAAACGGGCGGCTTCCGACTACAAACATGGCCGCCGCCGGCCGGAAGTGCACTACAAACTTACCTGGCCGCCGTCTACAGCGCCACCTTCTGGCCGGATGCCGTCCCTGCAGCTTCACTGCCAGCAACAGCGCCACCGTCAGTTCGGCTGCTGTCCCTGCAACCTCATCGTCATCCACAGCGCCACCTTCCGGCTGGATGCCGTCACTGCAGCCTCACCACTGTCCACAGCGCCACCTTCCAGCTGGATGTTGTGGCTGCACGATGAACAATGGACAATTTGAAATTTAGACACTGGACACTAATTGTTTTTTTTTCACTGTTCATGTTTGTGTGCACTGCAATTGGTTTGTATATTGTATTTGGTTTACCCCCCATCGTTTTTGGGGGCCGTGTGTCACAGGACACTCTCCCTTAGCTGGTCAAGGAGATGCAACCGTGTCTCTTCAGTCTCGTCGCACCCCTCGGTACATCGGGATCTCACACGCAGAGCGTCAACTGCGCCCGTGTAGAGCACCGTCCCGACCCACGTCCGGGGTGTCCCAGACCTACATGCAGGAGCTTCCCTTGACCAAGCTATTCCTTCCTCCTGTTCTGGGGGGGTCCTGTGGCGTCAGCCACTTAAGCTCGAACCCTCGTCAGGAGAGGGCGGGCACACGACGTCATGGGCAGAGGGAGTGTCCTGGTACATAAGCTCTCTCACCACGAGATCCACGAGGAGTTTCTACCGGTAGCTGAGCCCGAGGGCACAACCTCGCTCAGCTACAACAACTCTACATATAGTTAGCGCACCCACTATATGTGTGACAACAGAATAAAGAACCAGTTGCACCAACCTGATGTCTCCTCTTTATTCGCCACGTATGGTGCTGCTACAATATTGAACATTGCTTCAAATTATTCAATAACTATTTTTAATAATAACAATAACAAAAAATCAGTAATAACCTCTCTATCCCAGGAGGAAATTACAAACAATGATATAAACAAAGCAAATGAATTAAACGGAACCCAAAACAGCCTGCCCAAACCGTGGCACTGTCTGTACAGGTTTGTCATAGAATTGTGAGAAAGTTGATTCTCTAGACCATCCTGCGGCCGCGAGGATTTGGTCTAGCGGCACGTCCTGAGCCTTCGCCACGGATGTTGAAACCGCCCTGGTGGAGTGAGATTCAAATACATGAGTGTCTCCAGCATAATTGAGAACCTGTTTCAACCATCTAGAAATAGTTTGTACTGACACCCTTTTATATGTGATTAATGAGCAGTCCTGTCTCAGAACCTCTGAGACTCCTTGTTAACTCAAGATATTGCCTTAAGTTTTTAACTACACATAACATTGGGTCAACAGGATATGCTTTAAACGTCACCTTGGTTCCTGCCATACCTGGCCTGCTTTGTTTGATTAAATCATAGACATAAAATGTAATGTCATCTACAGACAAATGCATACAATCTATTTGTAACAATTGTAATGTTTGTACACGTGCTGAAACCAGCGCCATTAGCATAACCACTTTCAGAGTTAATCTCTGCATAGACAATGACATAATTGGAGCCCATTGCTGAAGCAGTGTGAGAACTATACTGATATCCCAGATTTCTGTATATCTAGGTTTAGGAGGGTTTTTGTTAAAAATCCCTGTCATAAATCGGGATACTAATGAATGAGCCCCGATAGGCTGTTGTCCTGAGGAGTGCCCTAAATAGGAGGACAAAGCACTCCGAGCATGGTTAATAGCACTATAACTCAAGTGCTCATGAAAATGCAATTTAGCAAGGAACTCCAACACATCACTTATGCTTGCAGTATGGTAAAATATATTTGATTATACACAGAACATTTCCCATTTCTTTATGTGAACAACATATTGTTTCTTAGTACTATTCCTCCAGGCTGCAGTGATAACCTCCATGGCCCTGTTTGACAATCCAAGGCCTTGGAATGGTCTGTTCAGAACCTGCAGACCAACAAATTGATACGATCATGTAATGGGTGACTTTCTCCTGTAACCGGATGCACCAACATTCTGAACCATCATTCTGAGTACCAATGGGAACCATGGTTGTGTTGGCCAATCTGGGACCACCAAAACACCTGTGGCGGAGTCGCGCTCTAATTTGGTGAGATATTTCGTAATCAGACAAAATGGAGGAAAAGCATAAAAGAATGAGTGCCCCCAATGTAACGAAAAAGCATCCACAGCTACTGCTCCTGGATCTGGCTCCCATGAAACATATTTAGGCAACTGGTGATTCAGTCTGGATGCAAACAGATCAATATCTGGCAACACAAATCGAGTGACAATCGTTTTAAAAACTTTAGAATTCAACATCCATTCTATATTGTCATTAAATTTTCGTGACCTATGGTCTGCCACCACATTGTCTACCCCTGGTAGATAGATGGCTGAAACCCAGATGTTTCTTGAAATACACCAAGCCATATGAGATTAGCCATACCATCACATGAAACTGATCTTGCTCCTCCCATATGATTAATATATGCCACTGCTGTGGTGTTATCAATCTGGAGTTGAATGTGTAAATTATTCATTGTGGAGCAATATGCCTTTAACCTATAAAATGCCCCCAATAATTACAAATAATTTATCCCTTGTGTGTGTAGAATCAAACATTCTTGTTCATTCCACCTACCCCCACAGCGAGACTCGATGTCCGTAGCCCCCCATCCGAGAGCACTTATATCAGTCTGTAAAATCATTGAAGGTTCCTGCACCAAAATGTTATTGGTAGTTTGACTAACATTAACAATCCACCACTGCAATTCTGCTAGAGCTGTGGTTGGTAACTGCATAACCCGATCAAAATGGCCTGCAAGCTCTTTTAGTGCTTGTTCTCTTGCTCTTTGCTAATGTTGATAATGCAAAGGACCGAACTGTACTGCAGGGAAAGCTGCTACCAATTTCCCAATGACCTTAGCGGCTTCTCGGATGGCGGGATAAAGTTTTTGTATGAGGCAAGTGCAGACATCAGCAATATCCACAACCTTGGCTGTTGGTAATGTTACTGTCATATCAACTGAATCAATAAGAAATCCCAAATACTCAATATTTTGGGTTGGCTGTAATTTAGATTTAGTTGGATGCACCAAAAACCCTAATGTTTCAAACACATTTTTGGTTACTGCAACCGACTCCTTTAGTGTTCCTGATAATTAAGATATCATCTAAATAAGCCATGACAATGTGATTATGGGCCCTCAATCGCCCCAGCACAGGTTTTAACAATTTAGTAAATAGCCTAGGTGCTGAACTTAATCCATTAGGCAATGCTTTGTATTGCCACAGCTGTCCCATCCAATTAAATTTGAAGTACCTCCAATAATGACCATGAATTGGCACTGAATAGTACGCATCTTGCATATCAATAGTTGCCATATAACAACCCTGTGAGACCAGCTGATAAGCAGTAACGAAGGTGCCCATTTTAAAATGTCTATAGAGAACTGAAGAATTTAAGTGAGTGAGGTCCAGAATTACTCCACAACCCCCATCTTTCGTAGGTCTGGGGAATATATTAGACACAAATTGTTGAGAATGAGTAATGGCTTTCTTAATCACTCCTTTTTGGCATAAATTCTTAATCTCATCGTTAACATGTTCAGTCTCTGGAGCAGAAAACACCAACATTTTATTTGGCTTGTGCTGCTGAGGTGGATCTATCCCTGAGATAAACTCAATGGTAGAACCTGACACAGTATTTAGTATAAACATATCACATGTTATACATCACCATTCATTGTAAAACAATTGTAATCTACCTCCAATAGAAGGTTGTGCATCAGAACCTTTAACAAAAGTTCCCTGTACCTCTGCAGTTGGCCTGTAAGCCTGCTGTCTGCTCATATTGGGGTTGAAGCCGGTCTGTGTTGGTGGGTAACCTCATAGCCCCACTGGCTTCCCCCTGCTCGGTCCAGCACCTGGATCCGACCTTCGGTACATAAACCCTGGTTTGCGAATAGGTGGCCGTGATATGCTTGGCTTCATCAAACCAATTGTTTTTGTCTCATCATCAACATCACGTATTTGTTTGACAAGGTCCGTTCCAAACAGAAACTCAGGCATTTGTATATTTGTCGCCTTACATAGAGCAGCAAACTTTTGATTGAGAGTTGGCCTGATGGCGATGTTTCTAATGCAATTTACCTCAAAGAATGCATTGCATAATAGAGCCAACATATCTTTTTTAGTTTGAGTACTCATGGTCCCTTTGACCATAGTGCCAAATGCAGTAATTGCTGCAGCCACCAGTTGGAGGACGTGTTGATGCCGAACCTCCTGTCCTCTCATAGAAGGACTCATGGGTGCCCAAATGGCTGGGTTCACCGTAGGCACTTTCAATGACGCACAATTGACAAGTGTTTCGTACTTGTTTGTAAGCTCTTGCATCATAGCTTGCTGGAGCTGGTAAGACACTAAATAAGTGTCTCTTCACTAAATAATTGTCCCTTCACCTCCCCCATCCACTCCTTTCAGGACTACACTTGTCCCTTCACCTCCCCCATCCACTCCTTTCAGGGACCCAAGCAGTCATTCCAAGTCCGACAGAGGTTCACCTGCACCTCCTCCAACCTCATCTACTGCATCCGTTGCTCCAGATGCCAGCTGATCTACATCGGTGAGACCAAGCGGAGGCCGGGCGATCGTTTCGCCGAACACCTCCGCTCGGTCCACAATAACCAACCCGACCTCCCGGTGGCTCAGCACTTCAACTCCCCCTCCCACTGCGTATCCGACCTCTCGGTCCTGGGCCTCCTCCACGGCCAGAGTGATCAACACCGCAAGTTGGAGGAACAGCACCTCATATTCCGCTTGGGGAGTCTGCATCCTCTGGGCTTAAACATTGAATTTTCTCAATTCTGTTAACCCAGACTGCCTCCCCCCCACCTCTCCCTCAGCCCTCTGGCCCTGACATTCCTTCTCCATCTCCCCCCCCCCCCCCCCCCCCCCCCCCCGTCGCACTAGCTTCTCATTTTCACACCACAAACAGCTTACCATGGCCTGCTTCGTTTATCACCAATACTTTGCATATCTTTCACTCATTGTTCCTTATCTCTCCACATCACTGTTTATATCTCTCGTTTCCCTGATCCCTGACCAGTCTGAAGAAGGGTCTCGACCCGAAACGTCGCCTATCTCCTTCGCTCCTTAGATGCTGCTGCACCCGCTGAGTTTCTCCAGCTTTTTGTGTAACCCACTAAATAATTAATATTGTTGGCAAGGTACTCTTCCATTGCCTCACCAGTCCCCTCCGGAATAGCAAAACTCATTGCAATATCCGGGACACCCGGAGCGTGGCTCTTGTGCTCTGGTGTTTGCACATAAGCAGGGACACCAGACATAGGGTCAGCTGCATCCTGCCCTGCTTCTCCCCAGTCATATTGTAGGGAGGCATTCTCCAGTCCTAAACAAGACGCTGGATGGAAATCCCCATGCTGATACTCCACATATTCCTCTTGACATGGGCCTTGTTGAACAACTGGCTGGGGAATCACTGGGCCCTTAGACCCTTGATTTATCAAAGTTTGGAGCATCTTCTCCATATTTTGCATCCTCCCCCACATTCTTTTATTATCTGGAGGGGAGTCACATTCTTCTTCAGACTCGTCTGACAACAGGAATCTGATAGATTTTCTTTTTGCTTTACTATGGCTAACGGCGGCCTCAGCCTCCTGAGTAACTGGAACTGGTGTGGAAAGTTCACTTTCTAATAAAACGGCTGTCGGAAAACGGCTCCCGATATCGGAACCGGCGTTGCCGTGCTAATCTCCAGACCCGATCGAATTAGTGAATCCGCATCACTGGACCCACGCTTAGAGCAAACTCTCCTACCTGACCGCTCCATACCACCAACTTCTACTGACTGCTCGAGCCAGCTTTACAGAGTTAAATACTCCCAGGCAAAGTTTTCAAAACCACTTACCTGTGAGTTTACTACTTACCGCTGGTGGAGCAGCGCCCTCCAGCCCGTTCAGTGCGACATGCGCGGACGTAATGACGCGCATGCCCCTGGCGGGGCTTCTTCACGTAGTCACTCATGTGACTCTGAAGTAAAATTAGAGTGCGGGTTGTCGATGGTTGTCATGGACTCGAAGGGCTGAAGGGCCTATTTCCACGCTGTATCTCCATCTTGGAATACCTGTTGCTGCCTGAACCACTGTCTCAGGGTGTGGACTCCTGACAAGGGGAGGCACAGTAGTGAAACAGGTGACGATGTTGCCACCCTGTACCTGGGCTTGTTCCCCACCTTGAATGCTGAATGTGTGGAACTTGCACGCCCTCCCTATATTCTCACATCTTTTCCCCAGGTGCTTCAGTCACCTCAAAATGTCCTGAACTTGTTGGTACATTAAATAGCTTCTGCAATTAATATGGTGGAGGCAGGAAATTCAGGGTGGAGTTGATGGGCTTTTGAGAGAGAATAGCTAACAGGGAAATAAGTGTGGAATGGAATTGATGGGGTTGTTCTGAGAACCGTCCTAATCTAGATGCCCTGACTGGCCTCCAACTATGTCAGAAAAGAATAAGAATATTAGAATATGATTTCCCGCCAGTGCTGCTTTTCCCCGTTCTCTATCCGGTGTATACGGTCAGGTGCCTTCACCAACCTGCGGATGGAAGACATCTTTCCTGTTCTCCAACGACTCTTGGAAAGCAGCCAGCGGAGCAATTGCACATCACGAAACCTTCACTCTGCCATATTGTACCAAGTCTTCCAAAGTGAACTGAATGATGTGCTGGGCACTCTCAAACTTAAGCCCCTTCTGTTGCACCAGTGTAATCAACAGCACAGTCAATGCTGGCTGGAGGCTGAAATTATGGCAGTAAGTAGGTAAAGCAAGCACTATGCACTGCCTGTACCGTGCTGAGTGTGCAGAGGTTTATGGTACCATGTATTCTTTTTAGTTTAGTTTAGAAATACAGTGCGGATAAAGGGCCTTTGACTCACTGTGTCCATTCCGATCAGCAATCCCCATACACTAGCACCGTCCTATACACCAGGGACAATTTTACATTTTTACCTAAGCCAATTAACCAACGTCTTTGGAATGGGGGAGGAAACTGGAGCACCCAAATAAAACCCACGCGGCCGTGGAAGAACTTACAAACTCCGTACAGACAGCACCCATAATCAGGATCGAACCCACGTAAGGCTTCTTTGTGCCCATATTGCAACACTGTCTAATTCAAAACCCACCTTTACTGTCATATTGTTGACATACGGATTCTATTAGGAGTCTCAATGTCCTAGAGAAAAATCATAATATGCCAATTTTACCCCTGATTGTAATTTGTATTTCTGTTTGAGAGGGAGCTGAGAGCATGATAATTTGTAAACCCATTCCCATACGTTAGTTTGATAATTACAACAAATACAGCAGCAATGATTTTCATTTTTATTCAGTTTAATCCCAATAATATGGCACTTTTATTACTTTAAAAGTGCTGGACCAGCAGAATGTCTAGACTATTGGATCTTACTGCTATTGATGAACTTTGATTTCCTGCTTGTTTTATATGTAACTTTTCCAGTGAACCTGGTGAACTTAAAGGGAGTGGGAAATATGCAGGGATCCAAACCGTGATCTTGGCTGCACTTTGAACTCCAGTAAGTAAACTCGATGGGCTGAAGGGCCTGTTTCCAAGCTGTACACTTAAAAAAAGTAATGTCATTTCCCAGATGCACTATCATAATGATCCTGATTTTACTAGCAAAGGGGTCACAATGGACCCACCTCCTGAAACCCTACATGATTCAGATGTAGAAGACTATCTTGTTGTGAAGCATCCTAATGTTCAGCAAGGAGGATGGACTGGCAACAAAGCTTCAACTTCATATCTTCTGTCTGCCCTGTACCCTCTCACTTAGTTTAGTTAAGAGATACTGCACAGCATGAAAACAGACTCTTTAGCCCACCGAGTCCACACCGACCATTGATCATCCGTTCACACTAGTTCTATGTTATCCCACTTTCTCATCCACTGGGGGTATTTATATAGGCCAATTAACTACAAACCTGGGATGTGGGAGGAAACTGGAGGGCCAGGTGGAAAGTCATGCAGTCACAGGGGGAACGTGCAAATTCCACATAGACAGCACCCAAAGGTTTGTTGCTGTCTGTGTGGGAGATTGCAACCTGCTGTCTGGGTGGGAAATTGCAACCTTCACGTGGTCCGCCCTGTTTCGTCAAATGCAATTAACCTGGTGTGCACAATCAAATAAGATCAAATAGAACAAGTTGTCCTACAATTTGTATGAACGAATGAATGAATAAGTTTATTGGCCAAGTATTCACATACAAGGAATTTGCCTTGGTGCCCCACCCACAAGTGACAACATAACATACAGTGACAGTTACGAATGACACATAAAACATTAAACATTAATAATAAAACACCATTGATCAAACATGTGAACCAAACAAAATACCAGAGCAAAAGGAGGCTACAGATTTGCAGGCCATACGCAAGAAGAAGAAGCACCCAAGGTCAGGATCGTACCCAGGTCTCTGGCGCTGTGAGGCAGGAACTCTACCAGGTGTCTAACTGTGCCACCCCTTTCATCAGTTTTCCTGTTGTGCCCAGGAAAATCTACCATGACACATGACAATTTTGAGTTTGTGAAACCTGCACTGGGCCTCAGGATGTTTAGTTTAGTGTTAGTTTAGAGATAGAATGCAGAAGCAGGCCCTTTGGTGCACTGAGTCCGTGCCGATCAATGATCTCCATGCATTAACATTATCCTATGCACCAGCATTGGTGGAGGTACTAATGTTATACAACAGTGGTTCATAGATTAAGTACATACATAAATACATACATATAGCCCTCCCTCAGAGAACGTCAAGAAAGGCTTGATAGTAAAGATTAGTTTTAAGCCTCGACTTAAAAGAGTCGATGGAGGGGACAGTTCTGATGGGAAGAGGGATGCTGTTCCACAGTCTAGGCGCTGCAACTGCAAAGGCGCGGTTGCCCCTGAGATTATGCCTAGACCGCGGGATATTCAATAACCCCATGTTGGCCGATCTGAGGTGCCTGGAGGTGGTGTGGTGGGTAAGCAGACTTTTGATGTAGGCGGGGGCAAGCCCGTTAAGGGCTTTGTAAACATAAAGAAGGATCTTGAAATTTATTCGGAACCGCACAGGGAGCCAGTGGAGAGAGGACAGAATCCGGGTGATGTAAGATGGAGCTATGCTGTGGGACACCGTGAAACCCAATGATGGAACATATTCAAACACATGGTCAAGAAGGAACTGCAGATGCTGGAAAATCGAAGGTAGACAAAAATGCTGGAGAAACTCAGCGGGTGCGGCAGCATCTATGGAGCGAAGGAATTAGGCAACGTTTCGGGCCGAAACCCTTCTTCAGACTGAAGTCTGAAGAAGGGTTTCGGTTTCAAACACTTGGTGCCAGCTATTTCTGATTAAGGTCAGGACTTCTGCTTTTGACTATTTTGTTTAGTTTAGAGATACAGCACGGAAACAGGCCCTTCGGCCCACCGAGTCCACGCCGATCAGCGATCCCAGCACATTAACATTGTCCTACACCCACTAGGGACAATTTTTACATTTACCAAGCCAATTAACTATAAACCTGTAGTTAATTGGCTTGGAATGTGGGTGGAAGCCGAAGATCTCGGAGAAAACCCACGCAGGTCACGGGGAGAACGTATAAACTCCGTACAGACAGCCCCCATAATCTACCGCTGTGCCACCGTGACTGCCCATGTGGACTATGTGTGGAACTTAGCAAAATCCATGTCAATAAATATCACCGCACTAAATGGATGAAATTGCTGTTTGCTAACAACTGCAGAAGGCTTTGATTAAAGAGATCTTTACACACAGAAGTGAGCCCTTACTCAAGCCCGAACTCTACCGGTAAATCAATTTATAGTCATGCAGAAAAATCAATTTGGAATTGTCATAACGTTGACACCACTGTCGATGTAGCAGTTAGTAATTTATGTATAACTGTGATCTCAGACCACAATCTACACAATAATTTTACAAAATCCTGTACAAAAAGGAATAGGTACAGTTCCCAAAAACAAATTCACGGAAAGATTTTACTGTCTGATTTGTTATTGTCATTGTGAAGGAAAGAGTCCTTCAAAGTTTAAAATGAAATGAGGCCCTTTCCCCCCCCCCCCCTGTGCTTTTCTGTAACCCCAGCAAGCTGACATAGATTGACTTAAACAAGCACATTCATATTTATTTGTCAGCATTAAATTGTGCTTTGCTCTCCAAAATTAAGAAAACAACTCTGTATGTGGGGATAAGGGTCGCTTTCAAATATTAGAACCAGTGAAAGTGGATAGATGAAATTGTGACTTCTAGGTTTAACCCCATAATCTAAAACGTGGATCTATTAGTGTCCATTTTAAAGTGCAATTTTTCAAAGCTGGAGTAGATCATACTAGCAACAATATCCAAATAAAATCACACACATTGGGGAAATTGATGCAGGCATTGCTGTGGACAATTCCTATGAGTGCATTTCATATTTTTTCAATGTCATTCATGCACCCAACTATGTCAAAAGTTATCCGCTTCCTGACATATTCAATACAAATCTCAGTGAACACTTATGGAACATCTAGTTGTATTGTAAGGTGTTATCTGTTGACTTCAGAGAGGGAAAACTGAGAATCTATAAACCTGTCTTCATCAACAGGCTGATTGTGGAGAGAGTTAACAGCTTCAGGTTCCTGGAAGTGCGTATTTCTGAAGATCTCTCCTGGGCACAGCACAGCACATCATGGCATGTATTCAAGATTACATTATTGATAGTTTATCCAGTGAAGCGTGTAATATCAAATCCATGCCGTGACATTCTCCTTTATCAGTAACCTCCCCCCCCCCCCCCTCTAAATTGCTTAGTCCAAAAAAAACCCAAAGTTTTTAATGCAACCAAAGAACAGTCTAAAGAAGTTCATATTTGCTGAGGTTCGTGTTGCATAATACTCAGTAGCCAGATGATTGATAGGAAAAGCTATTCTTGAACCTGGTGATCGCACTTTTCAAGCTCCTATATTTTCTTCTCGATGGTAGGAGCAACATGAGAGTGTGGCCTGGGTGGTGTTGGTTTTTTATGATATTGGCTGCCTTTTTGAAGCAGCATTTCCCATAGATCCCTTCTATGGTGGGGTGGTCAGTACCTGTGATGGAGCGGGCAGTAACTACCACTCTTCGTAATCTCCTTTGTTCCTGGGTGTTCAAGTTATCGAACCAGGCCATGACTTATCCAATCTATATGCTCATAAATGGGTTGAATTAAGAAATAATGATGGGAAGATCACTTTATTGGGAGTGTACTATAGGCCCCCAAATAAGTGGAATTAGAAGGGCAAATATGCCAGGAGAATGCAGGCAGCTGCAAAGGTGTTGTCATAGAAGGGGATTTTAACTTTCCAAATATAGACTGGGACTGCCATTGTGTCAAGTTGGTGGAATTTGTAAAATGTGTTCAGGAAAGTTTCCTTAGTATGTAGAGGGCCCTACAAGGGTGAGTGCAAAGCTTGACCTACTCTTTGGATATTAGAGGGGCAAGTAACTGATGTGTCAGTGGGTGAGTCTTTTGGGATCAGCAACTCGGTTCCATTAGCTTTAAAATAGTTATGGATAAGGACAAGGCTTGTCCGCAGATTAAAGTTTTGAATTGGGGCAAGGCCAACTTTGATAGACACAAACTTGGAAAGGTTGATCGGGGTATGCCGTTTGTGGACAAAGAGGCTTCCAGAAAGTGGAATGCTTTGAAGATTGTGATGGTGAGAATTCAAAGCATGTATTTTCCTGTTAAAGTGAAAGGTGAGAGTAGGAAGCCTGGATAATGGGAGAAATTTAGGGCCTGGTAAAGAGTAATAATGAGGCATGGGCCAGCTATAGGCAGTTGGGATCAAGTGTATCCCCAGAAGAATATCTGGGACAGAGGAGTTGCTAAAAAAGGCTAAAAGTTTCTATCTTCGATATAATTAATAATCCAAGTACAAATGCAATTAACATTTTTATAAAAGACACATTGTGCTGGATTAACTCAACCAGTCAGGCATCATCTCTGGAGGACACGGATAGGTGACGTTTTCAGGTCGAGACCCTCCTTCAGACTGACTGGGGGGGGGGGTTGGAAGAAAGCTGGACAAAGGCCAGAGATGAAAATACAGAAGGTGTGGGGACAAAGGATGGAAGAGTTGTCCATTGTGAAGCTAGAGGGAGGGAGAGCTGATAAATAGGTGTGAGTCCGGGTGGGGCACAGTGGAGAGAGGAGGGGATGGGGAGATGGAAGAAAGGAGGGGAGGTGGGGGGGTGGTAGTTATCTAAAATAGGAGAATTAAATGTTCATACCATTCAGTTGTAAGCTACCCAAGCGGAATATGAACTGCTATTCCTCAAGTTTGAGAATAACCTCACTCTGGCAATGAAGGAGGCCCAGGATATAAAGGTCAGTATGGTAATTGGAAGTAGAGTTAAAACGGCAAATAACCGGGAGATCCAATAGACCGGGAGATCCAATCCACGTGCAAGTCATAGAGTTGTACAGTATGGAAACGCCTTCCAGTCCAATTTACCCTCTGACCAACATGCCCCATCTATACTAGTCCCACCTGCCCATGCTTGGCCCATAAAATCCTAAATCTATCCGATCTGTGTATCTGTCCAAATGTCTCTTAAATGTTATGATAGTACCTCCTCTGGCAGCTCATTCCATACACCCACAAAAAGTGGTGTCCCTTTAAATCTCTCCCTCCCCCCCCACCTTAAACCTATGTAGGTTCTTGAAGTCCTCAAAGTTCTCTTTGGTTCTCGAGTCACATCGACGAAATGGTCACAGAGCCTATGCTTGGTATCACCGATGTACAGGAGGCTACATTGGGAACGCTGCATGCAGTTGATGAGGTGAGAGGTGCATATGAGCATCTATCTCACCAGGAAGGACTGCCTAGATGGAAGTGAAGGAGGGATATCTCAGGACAGGTATTACATCTCCTGCGGTTGCAGGGGAAAGCACCTGGGGAGGGTACAGTTTGTGCAGGAAGGGATGAGTAAACCAAGGAATTATGGAAGGAGCCTTCTCCACCCATGTACACCTTCCACCCTCTCTGCAGAAGACTAAAAGGGGTGGGGATGGGAAGATGTAACATGATGGGATCACGTTGGAGGCGACTGAATGTTTGGAGAACGATGTGTTGAATGCGGAGTCTGGTGGGGTGAAAGATGAGGACATGGGGAACTTTATCTTGTTCCATCTGGGGGAAGGTGGAGCGAGAGTAGAACTACGGGACACAGAGGACATTCGAGTGAGGGATTCATCAATGGCAGCAGGTGGTAAACCATGGAAAGAAACAAGGACATCTCGGATATCCTAGAATGACATGTCTCTTCTTGGAAGCAGATGCAATGGAGACAGATATATTGAGAGGAAAGCATATTTGCAAGAGGCATTCAATGCAAGAGAGTATCCAGGTAATACTGATTTAAATGCATTGATCCCTGTTAGCTATGTAAAAACTGGCATCCACTGTTGTTAAAGTTTCCTTTGTTTCCTTGACTTCCTCTTCAGCAGACAGCAATCAGTGTGGATTGGAAACCACATCTCTCGTTGACCATCAACACAGGGGCACCTCAATGTATTTTTAGCCTCCGGATCTATTCTCTTTACACCCATGACTGTGCGACCAAGCACGTTTCTTGATTAGAACGGTTGTCAAGGGTGATGGGAAGAAGCCAAGAAAATGGGTTGAGATGGCAGAGAACAGCCATGATTGAATGGCGGAGCAGACTTGATGGGCCGAATGGCCTAATTCTATTCCTATAACTTGTGAACGTGTGAATCTCCAATGCCATCTATAAATTTGCACCACTGGTGCCGGCTGAATCACCAGTGGCCATGTGACAGTGTACATGGGAGAGACACTACAACCACTTTGGCTTGCGTGGACTCAGTGAGCCGAAGGGCCTATTTCCACACAGTATCTCTAAAATAAAAAAAATTAAAAAAAACAACCTATCATATAACATCAACACAACTAAGGAACTGATGGTTGACTTCACCAAGGGGTAGTTGGGAGTCAATGTGCCATATTTTATTGGTGGGTTGGAAAGTTAGCATCTTTAAATTCCTGGGAGTCAAATCTCAGGACCTGTCCTGGGCCCAGCACATTGATTCACTCACAAATAAGGCTCGCCAGCACCTCTGCTTAGATGTTTAAAGAGATTAGGTATGTTTTTGAATACTTTTTACAGATTTATTGCAGTAAGTATTCTGACTGGTTGCATTATGGTGTGCTATGGCAATTCCAATGCCCAGGAATGCAAAAGGCAGCAGGGAGTTTTGAACTCAGTATGGTTCATCAAGGGCACAGTACTTCCCTCCACTGAGAGTATCTGCATGAGGCACTACTCAAAGAAGGCAGCCCTTTCATTAAAGCTTCCCACCATCTGGACACTGCTCTCTTCTCACTGCTATTATCAGGTAGAAGTCTGAAATCCAACACTGCCAGGTTAAGAAACAGCCATATTCCTACAACTATCAGGTTCTTGAACTTCCCTGCAAAACCCAAACCCTACCTTAACAATGGAACACTACATTTCTGGCACTACTATGGACCTAATTTTTGCTTTCTTTTTTGATTATGGTCTTGCACTAATATCTTGTTATTTTTGGTTCAGGCTTCTTTTCTTTAGAATTTCTGCAAGTTTCCTCTGGAGAATCAGTTAAAGTAAAAATGCTTTTTGTACAGAAATCAACATGGAGCACTGTGGGCTTGCTGCTGAGTGCAAATTTTGAACCCTTATATTTACAGTTCCTGTTTTTGCTCATCCCTGCAAGATAAAACTTCCGTATGGATAATTTACCAAATAATTTCATGACATTGAAGACATCAATCAGGTTCATGTTTCCCTTTTCTCTTTTCTGGACAAAATGAGTCAAAGGTTGTTGCATCTTTTTCTGACAGGGGGCACACATCCGTTCGAGTTTTTTGAAGAGGTAATCAAGAGGACAAATGAGGGCAGGGCGGTGGATGTTATCATTTTGGACTTTAGCAAAGCCTTTGACAAGATCCCACTTGTCTTGCATGTGGCCTCAGTAAACTAGAAAGAGTTTGGGCTGAGTTCAGTTTATTGTCACGTGTACTGAGGTACAATGAAAAACTTTTGTGGCATGCTAACCAGTCAGTGGAAAGACCATACATGATTACAATTGAGCCGTTCACAGTGTACAGATATTGGATAAAGGGAACAACGTGTGTAATGTTTAGTGCAAGATAAAGTCCAGTGTAGTCCGAGGTCACCATATTCTTTCACCTCTTCCTGTTTATTCTTCCTTTGAGACTCACTGATCCTAACCTCGAACATCCCAACACTCTTTCCAATTTCAGACCTACGCCTCTGGTTCCCACCCGCCTGCCTGTCTACTTTAAATGCACCCGAGTAGCACTAGTAAAATCTCCCTGCAAGGATTGGTACCCCTCCAGTTCAGATGTGACCAGGTCAGCACTGTCCCAGAGAGGTTCCCAATGGTCTAAAAATCTGAATCTCTGCACCCTGCACCAATTCTGAGCCACTCATTCATCTGTCCTATCTTCCTATCCTTACCCTCACAAACATGTAGCATCAGGAATTATCTGGAGATTACTACCCTTGGGTTCCTGGCTTTTAATTTTCTGCCTAACTCCCGATATTCACAGGTTCTTGAACTTCTCTGCATATCCCAAACCCTACCTTAACAACGGAACACTACATTTCTGGTACTACTATGGACCTAATTTTCTTTCTTTTTTGATTATGGTGTTGCACTAATATCTTGTTATTTTTGAATAACTTGCGTCGTTTGTGCCAATGTGCACAACGTTATCCGGTTGCTCACGCTTCACATTGAGAAAGTTGTGCAATTGCTCTGAGACATCCTGGACCCTGGGACCAGGGAAGCAACACACCATCCTGGAGTCTTGTTTGCTGCCATGGAGTCTCCTGTCTGTCCCCCTGCCTAACGAGTCTCCTATCACTATGGCTCTGTCTGACCTTTTTCTTCCCTGCTGTGCCTCAGAGCCAGGCTCTACGGTACTGACCTCACTGCTGTTGCTGCTCTCCCCTGACCTGTCCTACCCACACCCCCTACCAATAGTATTCATAGGTGCATACCTATTGTCAAGGGGAATGGCCTCAAGGGATTCCTGCACCCTCTGCCTACTCCCTTTCCAATAGCCGAGAAAAGTGCTTTTAATGGACTAGAAGATACTGTATCTAATTTTTTTTAATGCTGGAAATACTAAAAATATAGTTTCAGTTCAGTTTCAGTTTTTCAGTTCAGTCACATGTACTGAGGTACAGACTTCTTCTTCTGTATGGCGTGCATAGCCTAAAGTTGTAGGTGAACTTGTTTTATTTGATCCTTCATGTGAGTGCATGTCGGGTTGATTGCATTAGGCGAAACAGGGTGGACCACGTGAAGGTTGCAATCTCCCAACCCTGAGGTACAGTGAAAAGCCTTTGTTGCGTGCTAACCAGTCAACGGAAAGACAATACATAATTACAGTACATCATTGTAATCATGTACTGTGTTTCTGCTGACTGGATAGAACACAACAAAAACTTTCCACTGCTCCTCGATACCTTGCCACAGTAAGCTGTGGAGTCCAAGTCAGTGGATATTTTTAAGGCAGAGACAGATAAAATCTTGATTAGTGTGGGTGTCAGAGGTTATGGGGAGAAGGCAGGAGAATGGGGTTAGGAGGGAGAGATAGATCAGCCATGATCGAATGGCGGAGTAGACTTGATGGGCCAAATGGCCTAATTCATCTCCAATCCTTATGAATTTATGACTTTATGACACGTGACAATAAACTAAATGGAAACTAAAATCGCTCTGTCTTCATCATTACTGAATCTAAAGCATGGAAATTCATATGCTCACCAAGACTATAGGGGTTCAAAAAGGCAGCTCATTGCTATCTTCTGAGCAGCAATTTGGGACAGGTGGCAGATGTTGGCCTTATTAGCAACTCCAGTAAAATGAGAGAACAAAAACATTCAGTTTGGGAAGCTTACGCCAAGGGCAAACTACAAAATCTCGGACAAAGAACAAAAATTAAAAGCCTTTCGTATATGAAATTGGAAACCATTTCTGTAAACAATAGGTTGTAAAAGGTCAGATTTATTTTCCTATAAACAGCAATTCATGCTGATCTTAAAATGGAGCTGATTTTTGTTAATTGACATTATTATGGGATATTGGCCAAAGGTGGAAGATATTAGGTTATAGATAAGCCGACATCTCATTGAATAGTGGCGTAGGCTCAAAAGTCTAAATAATCTAATCATATTGCTATATCTGTATATTCCATCCCTTGCTATGTTCATTTATAGTCCCTTAGTTTTTTTTTTAATATCAATGAATAGGAAACTAGCAGTTATTTTATATCCTGGTTACTGTCACATTTCAAGCTCCTGCAGATAAAATCCATTGGTTTCAATATCCACAATGAATTGAATGAACAGGACATTCCTCTCAAACAACTACTTCCCGTAAAATGAATTATTAGTAAACATAAATAAAATTGAACCTCTGGCAAAATGCCCTTCTTTGTCCCAAAAATATGAACTTCCCATCTTCTTCCAAAGCAATTATATACGGCTAATATTTTGTTTCCCAAATCTTTCATCTAACAATTATGGATTAATGAAACATATTGATATTGGACTGATATCTGGGGAGAATTACTTGTATACCAATTATCATACAAGAATTTGAAAGAAACAAACAGGGATTCATGTAAAACTGGAGTTGCATATTCTTGTCAGGTGAGAGGCTGTTATTTTGCAAAACAGTCCAATTTCACGGGTGACATATGGTGTTGGCGGTGAGTTGGTTCAAAATATCTTCAAGGCATTGCAACATAGCAAATTAATTAAAAAATGAATTATGTCACTTATAAAGGCCTTAACGGCTTATCCTATTAAAGTTGACTTTAATTTTAATGCAGCTTCTTGCAATTGTGTCGTGATTTTTATTAACTTCCTTGGAGAACTGAGGCCAGGGGAATGATGGCAGAACGGTCCTGCCTGACTAAAAGGTAAGAACTACATGGTCCTACAGTTAGTGTCTCGTGTATTCTGTAAAATAATCTGGTATTTGAAAATTGTGTTACATTCTATCTTCACTTTCCTCTTTCTCTGTTGCCTTTAACGTTGGCATTGGACCTCTTCCCAGACTTAGCCAATATCACTCTGAGAGTCTCAGCAAATGACATGATGTGATTCTTGCTTCCAATTTCCCTCACAGCTGCAGAATGATGAATTGTTTGCACTACCCATCCCTCCAATTCGTGACTGAATATAATCAGAGGGTTTACTGGATTATATTAAAATGGTTCAATGGTGCTTTTATTGTCACCTCAGCGGAGTGCTAACATAGCAAAAATCTTTTTCATACAAACAGTTCAGTATAATGATACCCCGGATCCTTAATTAGCAATTGTACAGAAATAATCTACTTGGCCCGCATGCAAGAGGCGCCATGTTTTGGTGCCATTTTCAAAGTTCACACTCTAGTTCTTCAGTGCGATGCCTGTTCCGCGCAATTAATTAAGCTATTAAGCTAAATGAATTTGACAAAATATCTTCCTGTTAGTATAATTTTAAAGGAAGGAAATTAAATTTGCTATTATGAAGCATCCCTTTCTTTTTTTTGATGTATAGTTCATATCTAAATGTTTAGAACATAGAAAATAGAACAGTACAGCGCACGAACGAGCCCTTTGGCCCATAATGTTTGAGCTGAACATGATGCAAAGTTAAACAAACAAACCTTTCAAACAAGAGCGATCTGGAGTACATTTTGCTTGTAATCAGCCAACGAGGGTGAGCCTGACCATCCAGTGGTTTGTCACTTCTTGTTTCTTCATCGTAATTACATGATAACATCGTATCCTTTGCCCTACATTGTTCCCATGAACTGAAGTTTGTGTTCAAGAAACGGCACTCATCTTCATATGAGTCGTTCCATCTCCCAATTCTAGTACTGAATCTTTTTCCCTAACCTCTCCTAGTAATTTGTCAACTACTTACACCTCATCCATAAATCATTTTATCTGATCTTTAAATTAATGTTATTTTTAACTTTCCCTAGTTCAGGGTAACTTTTTTACACAAAGGTGGTGGGTATATGGAATTGGCTGCAGGAGGAAGTAGTTTGAGGCAGATACCATCATAATGTTTCAGAGACATTTGGACACGTACAAGGATAGGTTATGTTTAGAGGATTATGAGCCAAACACGGGGAGGTGGGATTAGAGTACTTGGGGCATGTTGGTCAGTGTGGGCAAGTTGGGCCGAAGGGCCTGTTTTCATGCTGTATGACTCTATAATGAAAAGTAATTGACTCGAAAATGCTGCCTGACCTACTGAGTATTTTGAGTACTTCTGCTTTGTTTCTAAATCCGAGCATGAGCAGCAATTTTGTTTTGGACGATGGTGGCCATAATTATTTTGTTGGACTGTTGCACATGCAGTGATAATGTTTACAGTCTTTCTGCAGCAACCGAATGCAAAACAAACTAGAATAAAATATGTCCATTTATACTTTATCCTAAAATCAAAAACCCCACTCATTGCAATACGACGGCATTAATCTTAGCAAGTTAATTAAAAACATACAATTTTATCCCCTCTCTGCTTGAAATGCTTTCCTAGCATTTCTGTTCCAGTTATTCACCATTGTCTCTTGCAATCTTGAAATAAATGCTGGAACATGGGATCATTTCACCTAGTTCTGGAGGTCTCTGCTATTATGACAACCCCCCCCCCCCACCCCACCTCCCTCCACAGTCACCCTTGCCCAGCTCTGCTGAGTATGCTCACAATGCTTTTGGACAAACAGGCTTCCAGCTGGCAGAAGGAGGTAAATGGAAACAGAAAATGTAAACTTAACTGAACATTGTGAAATGCCATCAGTGTGGGGAAATGTTTATGCTGGAGGCAGATAAGATGACCTTTGCCATCTGGCACATGTTCTAAGTGGGAATCTGTGAGAGCGAAATGTTCTTTCTCGTGCAGTGCAACTCAGGAAAGTAGTTGGGATAGTCAAGCTGATTTTTTTTGTTGAGTCTGTAACACATTCAATGATGTATTTGGCAAGTAAAAAAGGATAGCTTAGAAAATATCAAGCATTTATAAACACGAGCCTAATACAATGGATTAAGTCTTATCCTGACTATAATCTTCCATCCATTCTATCTTATTACAGATATAACAATGTAAGCTTTCATAATTTTTTTTTGTTTCTTTTAAACCTTTCTTAACCTTAAATTTTCCGAGAGTCCTCTCTGCTCCAGAGAAAAATATGTAATTTCTAAATGAACATAGTTCTGTCGAGTCATTATTGTGCTCTTTGTTGTAAAGGGTGTCCAGATCTGTAAGCAATGTACTAATTGTAGCTTAACAAATGTCTTTCACAGGTGCTGAATGTCTCACCTTTGTGCAAAGATATAATAGCCTAAATATTAACAAATAATCAGTTTTATCAGTTAATCCAGCACAGTTTAAAGAGGACATTTAAAGAGACTCTGGCATTGCAGTTTACTAATTTAAGTGACAGCTGTTCATCATGAAATGTACCCAGATGTTGCAAAAACACTGAGCAGTGATTTTAAAAAGGTACAATAAAACATTTGTTTTTTAATTCTGACACTCTTTGATTTTAATCGAATTGGCAAAAAAGATTTTGATCCAAATCCCAGTTACTTTTGCTTTAATTAGTTAAATTCAGCTAGTGGTGAATGCCAGGGATCTGATTTTGGAACTTCTCGTTTTCCACATCTACACAATGATCACAAAAATTAAAAGACATTTTAACCTATCCTGTCTGGGCTAGTTCTTTCCAGAGTAAACCAAAATGTATCCAGTGCACTGCACCACTATGCATTTGTCTCTTCTTTCAATATTCATGTAATTTTGGAGGATGCATTGGTCGATGGTGGCGGTGCAAACTGGGTAACAATTAAAGATCAGTCCAAAGAAAGCAAACTACATCTACCTTGTATAAATGTCCAACCAGATTCAGCCTTTTCATTCACTCACTCCATTTGTAAACTCCAAAAACTTTCTGCTGATTGGCATTTAACATATCATATAGAAAATGGCAGCACTAAAGCATACCCTTTGGCCCACAATATGTTTGTGTCAAACTGATCCCCTATGCCTGCATGCCTGCAGGCCCCGAAGGGCCTGTTTACACCTTGTATCTTTAGATTAAAGTAAACCGAGGAAGCCTCAGTTACTAAGCTACCAGTTTTTGTCCTTTGTCCTTTATTCTTTGTGTTCCATACCCTTCAATTCTAAGTATATTAATGTACCTATCTATAAGCCTCTTAAATGTCACTATTGTATCTGCTTCCCCCACCTCCCTGGCAGCACGTTCCAGGTGCTGTGCAAAAATAAAACTTGCACCACACATCTCCTTTAAACTTCGCCCCTATAACCTTAAAGTTATGCTCTATAGTATTTGACATTTCCACCCTGGGGAGGGATTATGACTATCTACATTATCTATGCCTCTCATCATTTTATATGCTTCTCTCAGCTCCATCCTCATCCTTGGATTCAGACAAATCAATCCAAGTTTGTCCAACAAAGCTCTAATCCATTTCTCTTTCAACTTATGGGGCGGCGCAGTGGTGTTGCTGCCTTGCAGTGCCAGGCTCAATCTTGACTGTGGGTGTTGTCTGTACGGATTTTGCATGTTCTCACTGTGACCGTGTAAGTTTCCTCCGGGTGTTACAGTTTCCTCCCACATTCTAAAGACATGCAGGTTTGTAAGCTAATTGGCTTTTGTAAATTGCTCCTAGTCTATAGGGTGTGAAACTGGGATAATGTCGAACTATTGTGCGGGTGATCGTTGGTCGGTACAGACTCAGTGGGCCGAAGGGCTTGTTTACACCTTGTATCTTCAGACTAATGTAAACTGAGGAAGCCCTAGTTACTAAACTACCAGTATTTGGTGCTCTAATCTCACAATTTTCTGATTTTGATGTAACTAATGCCTTGTTAGAGTCTATTATTTGTAAAATCTAAAGAACTTGGGATATCTTTAGAACTTTTACTAGTTGCAATTACACGACTGGCAATTCTATACTTGGACTGACAAGTATTAGATCTCTGTGTTGATCTAATGCTTTATATTCCCTAATCCTTTTACTCAAATATATTATTTAATCTTAACTGCCTTTGCCAACTGTCCACTTGTTTTTAATCCTGTGAATTTTTTTATTTAATTAGCATGTTTTTAGATGGATATTGAAATCATCCAAAAATACAAGAAAATTAACATGTGTTCCACGCTCTCTGCAAATTTGACTTACCCTATTCTCTTCCAATTTTCTATCAATTCTACATAATACCCTTTCGGACGATGAGCATGCATTTTTAATGCACCTACTGCATTCATTTCACATTTTCAGCCTTTAAATCTATGCTCTATGACATTTGCCAGCATGATTTGCCATTAAGAAATGTGCACTAGCTGTTTTTGATTAAACACTCGTTCTTTTTAGCTTTGATTTATGGAATCTCAGAGGTTTGCGCAGAACTAATGTTAGACGTGACGTCCTTACATGGTTTAACCTTTGCTCCAAACTTAAACACTGGGACTGTCCAGTCCTTTGGGAGTCCTTGAATATTTAAACAGGAGTAACTGTGTCCAAAGCCTTTTATTTTATTTTGTTTGATTTGGTAAATTATGCACATTATCCCTCTAAACTTTTATTCCTTTGCGGTATCTTTTTCTGGAAAGGACTCCATCAGTTTCTCTGGAAAGTGGCAGTGCTCTCCACAGAACTATTTCCAAATTGACTTTATTTTTCCTTTCCTCTACAGATGATAAAGCTCTCAACTCTATCCACTCCACTTCCCACACTTCTGTCACCCCTTCCAACATACAGCATTAATAGTATTTGCCTTGCCCTCATCTTCCACCCTACCATACTCAGTGGATCACCTCTGCCGAGCTGTGCGAATTCCTGATATTTTCTCACTTTGGATTTGAAAGGTGAGTTGCAGCAAACTTGTTACATCATGCTTGTTCCCCTTAAATGTCAATGGCAACTGAAATGTTGCCACAGTTCACTGCTCATTAAGTAATAAAATCATTTACCTGTATGTCTTTGGTATGTGAGAGGAAACCGGAGAAAACCCACGTGGTCACAGGGAGAACGTGCAAACTCCATACAGACAGCATGCATAATAGGGATCGAACCCGGATCCTCGGCACTGTAAGGTAGCAACTCTACCACTGTGCTTCCCTAACTTCTCTGACCTCCTATGATCTCAAACACATGGGCATGCCTGGACTATTTTACCTATAGATGTCTACATCAGAGCCATTGCAGGTTGTTCCTGTTGTTTTCTGTTACCTTGAGTATTGGGGCTGTCACACTGCGGTGACCTAATTTGCGAGTTTAGACGAGTTTGCCCTCGACTCATACTCGCAGCATGGTCGACACAAGTTCCTAAGAGGTCTTTGTAACTCTCCTTCATGCTCGAGAATAGTCCCCACATACTTGAGGCCTCAGCTAGGTTGCGGCGGTTTTTTCAACATGCTGAAAAATGTCCGCGAGTAAAAAAAGGTCGTCATGGAAAAAAATCTATATTTTTTTACTCAAAGGTTTAGTCGAGGTAGGTCGTAGTAGGTCGTAATGCTATCCCGGGTAGTTGGAGGCAATCAAAGGTAATCGAAGGTAGTCGAAGATAAAGCTTGTTGAAAGAAAAAGGTAAGTAAACCGACCAGTAATGATAAATGCCCGCTAAACTTTATTAAAAGTTGTCTGGCTTCTTAAAAGTGTCTCCACTCCTTCTTCCCCACTTATTCCCCCCTTCTCTCCCACTCTCTCTCCCCTTCTCTCCCCCCTCCCCCCTCCCCCCGCTCCCCCGACAGGACTTCCGTAACTGTGCTAGCCATTTTTTACCTTTCTGTTCATCGCTGGTGTGAATTTCAGACAGCGCTCCCCCGCTTTCCCTGGCCCCGCCTTTTCAATGTATTTGTGTGTGTGTGTGTGTGCGCGCGTGCGCGCAGACGGTCGATCCGGCTCGCAGTTACATCGCTGACGGTCGATCCAGCTCGAGGTTTTTCAGGCCCTCGAGCTTGAAGGTCGAAGACAGTCTCTGAAAAGTCGCGTTAGTGGGGCAAGCCCTTTACTGTTCACATACTAATGGCAAGAGGATTGCCAACAACAGCAGGAGGATTGGGCATAGGTTACTGTCTGCATTATAGGCTTCTCCAAGGGCATTAATTTGGAATTGTTCTCACATCCTTAAGGGCCTGTCCCACCAGCATGCAACTCTATGCGATGAACACGATCAAAACGGCAGCGGGGGCTGCGCGGAAGTCGGGTGATCCCCTGTACAGGGCCGTTCCCACCAGCATGCGCCTGCATGCGGCAAGCGCAACCAAACCGGCAGCAGGGGCCGCATGGAGGTCGGGTGAGTGGCGCAACGCAGCGCAAAGTGAGGCGAACTTGGAGCGAAGTCCAAGGTAAGTTCGCCAGGACAGAGAGGGGCACACAGAGAGGGGCACCGAGGCACACACACACACAGGGCCACGGAGCCACACACATAGAGGGTCACGGAGGCACTTACAAATAGGTTCACGGAGGCACGATGTCCGGGCGGTGTGTAAATGTCGAGGCGACTGCTAGCCGACAAGCCGTTGCCGTGCGGAATTTTTGGACACAGTCGGTTTTTCGGAGCCCCGCGCGGTGTTGGGACGAACTCGGGACGAATTCTGCACGGCTCCGGCGATCGAAGTGGGACTGGCCCCGCGACGCCGGACGGCTCAAGCGACCACGTTAGGTTGCGCTAATCGCATAGAGTTGCATGCTGGTGGGACAGGCCCTTTACTAAGACGACCTTAAGTTTTCCTGCAAAGAATATTGGGCTAGCCCACCCAACCTTTCCACACAAATAAACCCAGCTATTGATTCTAGTAAACCTTCTTTGAATGTTTCGCTTAATTTTAACATCCAGTTGAGAGCAATACTGTACACAATACTGTAGATATTGTCACACTAATGTTCTGCTTAACTGCAGCAGTATCTTTTGTATTCACTTCCCCTAATAATAATTAATATAATTTCTGATAGCTTTCCTAATTCATTGCCTACATACCAGCCTATGGACTCGGATACGAAAATCATTTTGTGCTTCAAACTTCACCACTAAAATACCATGCTTTTAAAAAATAAATTTCTGCCATCATGGATAATTAAACATTATACTCAATTTGCCAGATCTTTGGTTTAGTTTATTGTCAAGTGTATTGAGGTACAGTGAAAAGCTTTTTTGTTGCGTGATTCCCAGTCAGCGGAAAGACTATACATGCTTACAATCAAGCCATTGACAGTGTACAGATACAGGATAAATGGAATAATGTTTACTGCAAGATAAGGTCCAGTAATGTCCAATTGAAGATAATTTGGGGGTCTCCAATGAGGTAAATGATACGACAGACTGCTCTCTTGTTGGTGATAGGATGGTTACTTTGCCTGATAACAGCTGGGAAGAAACTGTCCTTGAATCTGGCGGTATGTGCTTTCTCACTTTGGTACCTTTTGCCTGATGGGAGAGGGGAGAAGAGGGTGTGTCCGGGGTGAGACCCCGGGTCCTTGATTATGCTGGTGGCTTTGCAAGGCAGCGTGAAGTATAGATGGATTCCATGGAAGGGAGGTTGATTTGCATGATAGTCTTAGTTGCATCCCCAATTCACAGTAATTTCTTGTGTTTTTGGATGGAGCTGTTCCCAAATCATGCTGTGATGCATTCCGATAAAATGCTTTCTACAGTCAATTGTAGCAGTTTGTGAGGGTTATTGGGAACATGCCGAACTTCCTAATCCTTCTAAGGCTTTCTTGGTCATTGCTTTGATGTGGTTAGTCCAGGACAGGTTTCTGGTGATATTTACTCTTGGGAATTTGAAGCTTTCAACCATTTCTACTCCGGCACAGTCAATGTAAATCGGAGTATGTGTACCGCTTGGAGTCAATGCATCTTGGAGTCGATCACAATCTCCTATGTCTTACTGACATTGAGGGAAAGATTGTTTTCCTGACTAGGTTATGAGGTTCTCAATCTCCTTCCTGTACTCTGTCTCGTCATTATTTGATATCTGACCCATTACAGTGATGTTGTCTGCGAATTTGTAAATTGAGTTAGATATATATTTGGCAGCACGGTCGGGGGTGTATAAGGAGGAAAGATGGGAGCTGAGAATGCATCCTTGTGGGGCACTAATTTGGAGAATTACTGTTGAGGATGATTAATCACCTATCCTCACTGATTGTAGTCTGTTGGTCAGGAAGTCGAGGACCCTGTTACAGAGGGGGGTGCTGAATCTAAGTTCCACAAGTATGGTGATGAGCTTGGATGGGATAATGGTATTGAAAGCAAAGATCTGGCAAATTGAGTATAGTTTATGACCAAAAGTCTAACGGAGGTGTCTCTCTCATCCAAATGTTCTCGGGATGAGTGTAGGGCCAGGGAGATGGCATCTGCCGTGGACCTGTTGTGGCGGTAGGTGAACTGCAATGGGTCATGATTGCTTGGTAGAGTGGATTTAATACACTCCATAACCAGCCTCTCAAATCTTCATGATGGTGGATGTCAAGGCCACTAGTCGGTAGCCGTCAAGGCCTGAGATCTTGAATTTCTTTGACACATGACAGGGATGATAGTGGTCTTCCTGACGCGGGTGGGTACCTCAGAACGGAGTGAGAAGACATTAACAATATTTGTGAAGACTCCCACTAATTGGTCCGCACAGTTCCTAATTACACACCAGGGACTCCGTCCCGGTCAGTTGCTTTCCATGGGTTCAACCTCAGGAAGGCTGATCTTTGTCTCTTCTCTTCAAAAAGGCACAACAGAGGATGTACTTTCTGCGGCAGCTGAGGAAGCACAATCTGCCACAGGCAATCATGGTCCAATTCTACACGGCCATCGTAGACTCTGTTCTCACCCTCTCCATCATGGTCTGGTTTGACTCAGCCACCAAGCGCGACACCTGGAGGCTGCAGCAAATCCTTCGATCAGCAGAGAAGATTGGCTGCACCGGGCCCATCCAGCATCGCCATTGCACTGGGCCCGCCGAAGATCACAGCCGCACCCGCCTCACCTTACATTGCCCCCAGACCGGGGCCTCCCGAACATGGCTGCCGCACCACACCGCACCCCACTTATCTCGCCGCCTCACCGGTCGGACCGAACTGTGCCGCCCCACCGCCCACCCGCCCACCGGGACCTCCCATGCATCACCCGCCGACCCCGACTCCACTGCCCGCAGACTCCTACCTTTGGGTCCGCCGATCCACGACACTCCACCGCCCTCCAGCAGCCCGCAGCCGTCGCCTCACCTGCAGACTGGACTCTGCAGCGGACCTGAAGCCTCCACATTGCTAACTCCTCCCACCACTGTTTGTAACAGCACTGGGTCCGAGTGCCCGTCTCCCAAGCCCCGGCGACCTCAGTGGCTATTCCACTGGGTCGTCCCCATCCCCCCACCCACCACCATGTAACCCCTGCTCTTCCCTACCCACACCACAGCACCCATACCACCCCACCCGCTGACCACCCTCCAGCCCCCCACCGCACAACGCTCTGTCCTCAGTCCACTCACCTGCCTTCCTCCGGCCACAACCCCCATCCCTGCCGCGTGTTCACCATCCCCCTGGACCTCAGCCCTCTCCGACACCGAAAAGTCGGTCCTCAGCAGAGGTCTTCCCTTTGTTCCCCTCCGTCCCCACCTCAATGAGTTCCGTGCCCACCACGACTTGGAGCTCTTCTACCGTCGCCTCCGCCTCAGAGCATTCTTCCACGGGAAGAAGTCCTCGCCCCCCCCCCCCACTAATGATCCCTTTTCCTGCCTCCCACGAACCCCCTCCTCGTGGACCCCCCCTCGTGGCCCTCCGGCTTTAGAATTCTTTATCCAGAACTGCCGTCGGGACATCAACCGCCTCAACTTCTCCACTCCCCTGTCTCACTCCAATCTATCCCAACCCGAACATACTGCCATCGACTCACTCCGTAACAACCCAGACTGGGTTATCAAACCTGCCGACAAGGGAGGTGCCGTGGTAGTCTGGCGCATCGATCTCTACAAAGCGGAGGCCACACGCCAACTCTCGGACACCTCCTCCTACTTACCCCTGGACCATGACCCCACTGACGAGCACCAGGCCACCATCTTGAGCACCATAACTGACTTCATCAACTCCAGCTCCCTACCCCCCCCCCCCCACCCCGAGTCTCCAACCTCATCGTTTCCCAGCCCCGCACGGTCCGATTTTACCTTCTCCCCAAAATCCACAAACCCGACTGCCCCGGCAGACCCATTGTCTCTGCCTGTTCTTGCCCCACCAAACTCATTTTCACATACCTTGTCTCCATCCTATCCCCCTTTGTTAAATCCCTCCCCACCTATGTTCAAGACACCTCAGACGCTCTCCGTCGGCTCCGCGCATTCCATTCTCCAGGCCCCCATCCTCTCATCTTCACCATGAACGTCCAGTCACTCTACACCTCTATCCCCCACCAGGATGGTCTCAAAGCCCTCCGATTCTTCCTCGACCAGAGGAGCAACCCATACCCGTCCATTGACACCCTCCTCCTCCTAGCGGAGCTGGTCCTTACCCTCAATAAATTCTCTTTTGACTCCTCCCATTTTCCTCCAAACACAAGGAGTAGCTATGGGCACACGCATGGGCCACAGCTACGCTTGCCTCTTTGTCGGGTACGTCGAACAATCCTTGTTCTCAGCGTACCAGGGCCCCATCCCCAACCTTTACCTCCGTTACATCGACGACTGCTTTGGTGTCACCTCCTGCACCCACACACAACTGACTGACTTCATCCATTTCACCACCAACTTCCATCCGGCACTCAAATACACATGGGCCATTTCCGACATTTCCCTACCATTCCTTGACCTCACCATCTCTATTGCAGGTGATACACTCTGACCGACATCCACTACAAACCAACTGACTCCCACAGCTACCTGGACTACCCTTCCTCCCACCCTGCTTCCTGTAAGGACTCCATCCCCTATTCCCAATTCCTCCGTCTACGCCGCATCTGCTCCCAGGATGAGGTGTTCCACACCAGGTCATCACAAATGTCCTAATTCTTCAGAGAACGGGGATTCCTTTCCCCCACTATAGATGAGGCTCGCACCAGGGTCTCCTCCATACCCCACAACACTGCCCTCTCTCCCCATTCCCCCACTCGCAACAAGGGCAGAGTCCCCCTGGTCCTCACCTTTCACCCCACCAGCCGGCACATACAACACATAGTCCAGTTTCGCCACCTCCAACGTGACCCCTCCACTCGCCACATCTTCCCATCTCCCCCCCGTCTGCCTTCCGCAAAGACCGCTCCCTCCGCAACTCACTTGTCAATTCTTCCCTTCCCTCCCGCTCCACCCTTTCCCCGGGCACTTTCCCTTGCAACCGCAAGAGATGCTACACTTGTCCCTTCACCTCCCCCTCCACTTCTTTCAGGGACCCAAGCAGTCCTTCCAAGTGCGACAGAGGTTCACCTGCACCTCCTCCAACCTCATCTACTGCATCCGCTGCTCCAGATGCCAGCTGATCTATATCGGTGAATCCAAGCAGAGGCTTGGCGATCGTTTCGCCGAACACCTCCGCTCTGTCCGCAATAACCAACCTGACCTCCCGGTGGCTCAGCACTTCAACTCCCCCTCCCATTCCACATCCGACCTCTCGGTCCAGAGCCTCCTCCATGGCCAGAGTGAGCAACACCCCAAGTTGGAGGAACAGCACCCCTTATTCCGCTTGGGGAGTCTGCATCCTCTGGGCTTGAACATTGAATTTTCTCAATTCTGTTAACCCTTGCTGTCTCCTCCCCTTCCCACCTCTCCCTCAGCCCTCGGGCCCTGGCATTCCCTCTCTCTCTATCTCTCACCCAACCAAGTCGCACTAGCTTCTCATTTTCACACTACAAACAGCTTACAATGGCCTGTTTTCTTTATCATCGATACTTTTTTGCATATCTTTCATTCATTGTTCTTTATCTCTCCACATCACCATCTATATCTCTTGTATCCCTGATCCCTAACCAGTCTGAAGAAGGGTCTCGAACCGAAACGTCGCCTACCTCCTTCGCTCCTTAGATGCTGCTGCACCCGCTGAGTTTCTCCACCCTTTTGTGTAACCCTCGATTCTCCAGCATCTGCAGTTCCTTCTTTAACAGCTGAGAATGTTGCATTGGGGCATTGAGGGTTCAGTATTGCTGTGGATAGAGAACTGGCTGGCAAACAGGAGTAGGAGTAAATGGGTCCTTTTCACAATGGCAGGCAGTGACTAGTGGGGTACCGCAAGGCTCAGTGCTAGTACCCCAGCTATTTACAATATATTTTAATGATCTGGATGAGGGAATTGAAGGCAATATTTCCAAGTTTGCGGATGACACTAAGCTGGGGGGCAGTGTTAGCTGCGAGGAGGATGCTAGGAGACTGCAAGGTGACTTGGATAGGCTGGGTGAGTGGGCAAATGTTTGGCAGATGCAGTATAATGTGGATAAATGTGAGGTTATCTACTTTGGTGGCAAAAAAAGGAAAGCAGACTATTATCTAAATGGTGGCCGATTAGGAAAAGGGGAGATGCAGCGAGACCTGGGTGTCATGGTACACCAATCATTGAAAGTAGGCATGCAGGTACAGCAGGCAGTGAAGAAAGCGAATGGTATGTTAGCTTTCATAGCAAAAGGATTTAAGTATAGGAGCAGGGAGGTTCTACTTCAGTTGTACAGGGTCTTGGTGAGACCACACCTGGAGTATTGCGTACAGTTCTGGTCTCCAAATCTGAGGAAGGACATTATTGCCATAGAAGTGCAGAGAAGGTTCACCAGACTGATTCCTGGGATATCAGGACTGTCTTATGAAGAAAGACTGGATAGACTCTGTTTATACTCTCTCTAGAATTTAGGAGATTGAGAGGGGATCTTATAGAAACTTACAGAATTCTTAAGGGGTTGGACATGCTAGATGCCGGAAGATTGTTCCCGATGTTGGGGAAGTCCAGGACAAGGGGTCACAGCTTAAGGGGGAAATCCTTTAAGACCGAGATGAGAATGACTTTTTTCACACAGAGAGTGGTGGGTCTCTGGAACTCTCTGCCACAGATGATAGTTGTGGCCAGTTCATTGGCTATATTTAAGAGGGAGTTAGATGTGACCCTTGTGACTAAGGGGATCAGAGGGTATGGAGAGAAGTCAGGTACGGGATACTGAGTTGGATGATCTGCCATGATCATATTGAATGGTGGTGCAGGCTCAAAGGGCCGAATGGTCTACTCCTGCACCAAATTTCTATGTTTCTATGTTTCTATGTAAGATTATTGGGTGCATCCTTCCCTCCATTGATGAACTGTACACTGCAAGGGCCAGGAAGTGAGCGGGCAAGATCATCTCTGACCCCTGTCACCCAGGCCACAAACTCTTTGAATCACTTCCCTCTGGAAGGTGACTCCGGATTGTCAACGCTGCCACAACCAGACATAAACACAGGTTTTATCCATGAGTACTTGCTCTACTCAACAGCCAAAAATCTGTAGCCTCCCTTTGATCTGATATTTTGTTGATTCACATGCTTGATCAATGGTGTTTTATCATTACTGTCTTATTATTATTAATGTTTAGTGTTTTCTGAGTCGCTCGTAACTGTATGTCATGTTGTTACGTGGGTGAAGCACCAAGGCAAATTCCTTGTATGTGAATACTTGGCCAATAAACTTACTTACTTACTTACTTATCCACACCCCTTTGTAGCCTCCTGATGTCCTCTTCACAACTTTCCCATCTGGCTTTGTGTCGTCAGCATTATTTTCAATGATTTATTCAAACAGTAATAATAGGTTTGGAAACATCATAACTTATGCAATGTGCAAAGTCTTACAAAGGTGAAAAGCTACGCTTTAGCTGCACAAAGTGGTTTATGTAATTCTGCTAACAGGAAGCAAATTTACTGGGGAGTAGAGTATAGTTTATAATGTGCTTCCTTTCATTATAATGTCCATTACACAATATTTGCTGATGCATTTCCTATTTAATTTTCACCCAGTATTCGCAAATCTTAGTTTTGTTAATGATAGAAAATTAGAGCTTTTTACACATCATGCCTTGAAATCATTTCAATAGTTGGATTCACTTGCACGATAGGTTTTGCACATAGACATTCTACAACCAATATCCTGCACATTAGGAATTTGAGACTATGCAGAATATGTTGTGTAGGAAGGAACTGCAGATGCTTGTTTACGTTGAAGATAGGCACAAAATAACTCAGTGGTTCAGGCAGCATTTCAGGCAGCAAAAGAATATATGATATTTCGTGTCGAGACCCTTCTTCAGACTGATATTTTGCCACTTCCTACCCTGCTGCACACGCACTGATAATTGCCCTCTCCTTGACCATTCCTCATGCGACATGTAATCTCCCTACTCTCAGCTTTAGGCCCAACATCATTTCTATCATTATATCAGCTCTTGGTCCACTATTAGTCCACCCCCCCCCCCCCCCCCACCCCCCACCCGATTTGCAGTTTCTGATAGACTACACTGTGGTGCAGCATTAGAGTGGTTGCCTTACAGCACCTGCAATGCCAGAGACCCAGGTTCGATCCCGACTACGGGTCCTGTCTGTACGGAGTTTGTACATTCTCCCCGTGACCGCGTGGGTTTTCTCCAAGATCTTTGGTTTTCTCCCACACTCCAAAGACGTACAGGTTTGTAGGTCAATTGGCTTGGTGTAAAGCTAAATTGTCCCTAGTGTGTGTAGGATAGTGTGAGCGTGCGGGGATCACTGATCAGTGCGGATTTGGTGGACCGAAGGGAGTGTTTCTGTGCTGTATCTCTAAACTAAACTAAACATCATTTCTTAATCTTCCCCAATCTTGAATCGGGAAGCATTATTTTCCAGGAATGAAAGATAAATAAATGACAATGAAGTGTGTAGGAAAGAACTGCTGATGCTGGTTTAAATCGAAGGTAGACACAAAATGCTTGAGTAAATCAGCGGGACAGGTAGCATCTCTGGCGAGAAAGAATGGGTGATGTTTTGGGTCGAGACCCTTTCGTCACCCTTTCCTCATCTCCAGAGATGCTGCCTGTCCCGCTGAGTTACTCCAGCTTTTTGTATCTACATTAATGGCAATGATGACAGGCTATTAAATTTATCAGGACCTCTGTCATGGGATTTTCCTGCTGTTGCTTGTGACATTTCCTAGCATTGGGTACAAAGTTTGGGGTCAATAGTTTCAGTAATTGTATCCTTCTTGAATTGGGGCCCTTGGGGATTTGCTATGTCAGTGCTGACTTTTGGGATGCAGGCCTGTCGAAATGTCCAATGACATGCCAACCACACCAGCCTTTTGCCTCCTGACATCATTTTAATTGTATTCTATTTTCTTCCCAATGAATCCGGCACTGAAATTATTCTCCAAGGCTTTTGTCTGAATGACAGCACAGTTACAGAATCTTTTTTCCATCAGTTAATAACCTAGTTGGCGTTTAACAGGAAAAGCAACCTCTTTCTGCCTCTCTGCTGAGTGAGCTGCAAAAGATAAACAGCTAAGGGGTTTAGTGTGGCATATAAAACATCCAGGAAGCTGATAAATATTTACGCTTGTCATTTTCCAGCCTTCACTTTTCTATTTCCTATCATTGAAGGGTCTCTCAATGGTGGTTTATAGGCTCCTATCTCCTGTTCCACTATTTATCCTTTCAGCTTCTAGGTCTTGCACACTTTGCTCTCAGTCTCATTAATTTACAGCAGAAAACACACAGAACTTGTGTCTTCATTTGCTGCCTGATCCGTTGAGTTACTCCAGCATTCTGTCTTTTTCTCTAATTTATTATTGCTCATGCCTGCTAACTTTGGTACAGCAAATATTTTTACACACTGCTGGCTATTGCTTTATTTTTAATTTGTCTCCTTTCTTCCTTTTTATTTCATTCTATTCTTCTCAAGACATGATGATTCCTTGTTAGAACACAATGAGAGTACAATGCAGTATAATGTGGATAAATGTGAGATTATCCACTTTGGTGGCAAAAACATGAGGGTAGACTATTATCTGAATGGTGGTAGATTAGGAAAAGGGGAGATGCAACGAGACCTGGGTGTCATGGTACACCAGTCATTGAAAGTAGGCATGCAGGTGCAGCAGGCAGTGAAGAAAGCAAATGGTATGTTAGCATTCATAGCGAAAGGATTTGAGTATAGGAGCAGGGAGGTTCTACTGCAGTTGTACAGGGTTTTGGTGAGGCCACACCTGGAGTATTGCGTACAGTTTTGGTCTCCAAATCTGAGGAAAGACATCCTTGCCATAGAGGGGGTACAGAGAAGAATCACCAGACTGATTCCTGGGATGTCAGGACTTTCATATGAGGAAAGATTGGATAGACTCGGCTTGTACTCGCTGGAATTTAGAAGATTGAGGGGGGATCTTATAGAAACTTACAAAATTCTTAAGGGGTTGGACAAGCTAGATGCTGGAAGATTGTTCCCAATGTTGGGGCAGTCCAGTACAAGGGGTCACAGTCTAAGGATGAGGGGGAATTCCTTTAGGACCGAGATGAGGAAAACATTCTTTACACAGAGAGTGGTGAGTCTCTGGAATTCTCTGCCACAGAAGGTAGTTGAGGCCAGTTCATTGGCTATATTTAAGAGGGCGTTAGATGTGGCACTTGTGGCTAAAGGGATCAGGGGGTATGGAGAGAAGGCAGGTACGGGATACTAAGTTGGATGATCAGCCATGATCACATTGAATGGCGGTGCAGGCTCGAAGGGCCGAATGGCCTACTCCTGCACCTATTTTTCTGTTTCTATGTTTCTATGAGAGGATGCTTCATGCAACAAAAGGCAAGGCACACATTCTGAGAGCAAAGGCACAAAAAGCACAAATTCTAGGAAAGGGATTACACAATTAGAATCATGGGAATATGGACAGACCGTAAAGGTAGATACCATAAATCTTGGAGGAGGATCCACAATTTCACTCACATATAAATGGGGATTAAGTCATTGAAGAGGAAGATAACAATAAAGTAATATATTTTAGTCCTACAGCTAAACAGCAAGGAAATATGCTTAAGATAGACATACAATGCTGGAGCAACTGAGCAGGACAAGCAGCATCTCTGGAGAGAAGGGATGGGTGACGTTTCGGGTCGATACCCTTCTTCAGACATTCAGACTTCTGCAGTTCCTTCCTACACTAAGAAATAGGTCTTTTGACCCAGCTTGTCCATGTCGACCGAGTCACCTAACTGAATTAGTCCCAATTGCCTGTGCCTGGCCCATATTGTTCCAAAGCTTTCCAATCTTTGTATATATCCAAGTATCTTTTAAATGTCGTAATTGTAACTGCCTCTACTGCCTCAGGCACTTTCCCTGTTTGTATTTTCAGTAAAGTATTTAAATATTTGTAAGTGATTTGCTAATATTACTTGGTGATAATGAATATTAAAACATTCTTTTAATAATTTCATACACTTTTAGAGATACACAGGGAGAATGTACAAACTCGGTATAGACAGCACTCACAGTCAGGATCGAACCCAGGTTTCTTGCTCTGTAAGGCAGCATCTCTACCGCTACGCCACTGTGCCACCCTAAACATTTAAAAGTTTATTACCTTTTAGTAAGCAATTCGATTTTCTGGAAAGGCAGGATCTTTCAGAAGCTTGGCCAGCTTTGGCAGAGGGCTATGCTGGCCATGGCTTTGATATTGGTTAAGATATTTAAGCAATTGTGTGGCTGGAGCTTCTTCTGGTCCAGTCATGTATCTCACCTCCATTTTACCAGGTCTCACCATTTAGCACCACCAGAGTGTCAGTCAGCAAGGATAGCAAGAATAGCAAGTTCACAAGTTATAGGAGTAGAATTCGGCCATTTGGCCCATTGGGCCTACTCTGCCATTCAATCATGGCTGATCTCAGCCTCCTCATCCCATTTTCCTGCCTTCTCCCCATAACCCTTGACACCCGTTCAAATCAAGAATTTGTCTATGTCTGCCTTAAAAAATATCCACTGATGGCCTTCACAGCCCTCTGTGGCACAGTTCCACAGATTAACCACCCTCTGACTAAATACCCTTCTGGTTGTGATATCAACACAACCAGGAGTTGTGCAGGTGGCTAGCCCCACTTGGGAAAAACCCAGCCACCATGTTAATTCCCATCAGAATCATGTAGGGGCTTCTATTGTATGCGTGTCATCATTTGTGTAGATAGCTATCTTAAGAGTGCACATGCTTGGTCCCTGGTGGCTTTGACACATATAGTAGTACAAAACAAAGCTATCGAAAATACTTGTTACAACTTCTGCCAAGGTATCAGGCACTGGCCTGTATGGTGTGTTATACATTGTTACGCACTTATTGGACATTAAGGAACTGGAATCACTTTCCTGTCATGCTTTTCGAAGTTGACCATGTATCTATGCATCAATGTAACTTGTGGAGAGTCAGTAGGACCATGCACCTTGTGGAAGCCAGATGTTAATGCACTTTGTTTCCACATGATGCTTTGTATTAGCTCACGAGAACATCTTCAATGATTAAACAATAGGTAACTAGCTGCAAGCCATTCCTCCAGTTTGGAAACATGCTAATGCAGGAAATTTGATGGAACTTGACTGTTTCTCAATAATATTGTTCTCATCATAGTCTCTGGTTGCTGCTATAGCCTGGGCCCATAAATCTTCACTGACATCTAACCATCTGGGACAGCACAGCAAAAGAGGTGCTGCCTTTCACCGCCCCTGACCGGTTTTTGTCCTGACTATGGGTGCTGTCTGTACGGAGTTTCTACGTTCTCCCTGCGTCTGCGTTGGCTTTCTCCAGATGCTCTGGTTTCCTCCCACGCTCCAAAGATGTACAGAGTTGTGGGTTCATTGGCTTCGGTAGTTTATCCCTGGTATGTAGGCTGGAACTAGTGTGCAGGTGATCGATGGTCGGCGTGGACTCGGTGGGCCAAAGGGCCTGTTTCCACACTGTATCACTAAACTAAACTCAATTAAACTAAACACATCTCACTCACTGTGCTGCAGTATGCTTCAGGAAATAGAATCCTGGGTGACTATGTTCTCCGGCTCATTCCTTTATTCATCCCTAACATACCCATTTGTCCTGCTGTACGTATCATCTTCTCATTCTCTTATTCATGCTTAATTCCCTGGGGAATTTTAGCCAATGCAGCCTTTTCTAGGACCAGTCTCTTCCCACCCACTTACCTCTGGAAACTTTGGTGTACCTCTGTCTGGTGTACTTTCATGTTTTCTAGTGCCAAGCATCACTCCGTCAACACCCAATCCCTCCATACCCATCCCACACGAACATGGACTAAGGACCTTTTGACTCTACCATGAAGAGAAAATGCCTTGAAAATGGCATCCTGATTATCGGCTGGTCCAAAAGACTTTTGGCACATTGGCCTTCATCAGTCAGAGTATTGTGAATAGAAGTTGTGAGGTCATGTTGTAGTTATACAAGACATTGGTGAGGCCACATTTAAAGTATGGTGTTCAGTTTTGGGCACCATGTTATAGGAAAGATATTGTCAAGCTGGAAAGGGTGCAAAGAAGATTTATGAGGATGTTGCCAGGACTCGAGGGCCTGGGTTATTGGGAGAAGTTGAGCATGTTAGGATTCTATTCCTTGGTGTGCAGGAGGATGAAGGGTTATCTTATAGTGTACAAATGGCCAAAATAGTATTTGTTGGTCTTTTCTGAAGCAGGCATTGAAGTACGTTTATGGAGTGAGCCGACAGAGAAGGTAGTTGAGGCAGGTACTATCACAATGTTCAGGAAGCATTTAGACAGTTACATAATAGAAGAAGTTTAGAGGGATATGGGCCAAATACAGGCTAGTGGGACTAGTGTTGGTGGCACAGGTTGGTTGATGTGGGCAAGTTGGGCCAAAGGGTCTGTTTCCATGCTGTATGACTATGACTATCACTTTGTGTTCTACTTAAAATTGCAGCATCTGCAGTTCTTTGTGTCTCTCTGACTAATATCCATCACAAGCTTAACGACTCCCACAGCTACACCTCCTCCCATCCCTCTTGTTTCCAATTCCATCCTCCCAGTTTATTTATTTCCAAGCACATTTTTTTCTGATGACTGCACTTTCCACACCATTGCTTCCCAGTTGGTGTCCTCTCACCACCAATGTTGTGCATGCTAATGTTGTATCACCATCCCACAGTAAGCCAAATATTGGATAACCTGCCTTCTTGAGTTCCCCCCATGATAGAGATTCCTTTGGCCCTCTTGCCTGATTTGATGACTTTGCTTCAGAGCTCATTAGTGACATACAAGATGTCCATCACTTCTGTGTTTTTGATATGTTTTATGTATATTATATCTTCAAACTCACTCCAGCTTGTCATTCTTGGTTCTCCCCATGGAAAGCACTATCACCTTTTCTGAAATTGCCAGGAAATACACACAAAAAAAACATTTTCTTATGTTTCTTGTGTTTTCTCCTTATTGTCGAAACCAGTTTATAATATTACAGGAACTGAAAGCCACTTGTTTATTTAAAAGTTAAAATATAAAGCTGATACTCATCTCAGCAGCTGGCTGCTGGGACTAAGGCATCCAATGTTGCCATTTTCTGGAAGATCAGATGTTTCAATGGTAGTTGCTTAATCGACAAAACTGGAAATATAAAACAAATTAGCTGATTGCCTTTGTAGTCTGGAGCTTATTGGGCTTAGCTGCTTATTACCCAGTTTAATTTGCAGAGTTGGGGGTCATTAAAGCTCCTGGGTTCCCCTCTTGCTGAGGGAATGAGCGACAACTTCCCATGAACAGCAGGAAAGCATATGGTGTTACCCACAATAAAGAACTGGAGAAAGATCCTTCGGGGATAAAAAATATTTGAAAGCTAAAATTAAAAGCTAGTAGAGAGCTTGACCTTCATGTTTAAAGAAGTTGCCTAAATTGGGGGCTTCAGCAGAGTAGGAAATTAATCCCCGAAAATCCCCAGCGATTTCGTGAAATGTGGGTCAAAAAGGCCTTTGGCATATTGGCCTTCGTCAATCTGAGCATTGTATCGAAGTTGGGAGGTCATGTTGCAGTTAGATAAGATGTTAGTCATGAGGTGTATAAAGTCATGAGAGGAATAGATCAGGTAATTGCACAGAGTCTCTTGCCCAAAGTAGGGGAATCGAGAACCAGAGGACATAAGTTTAAGGTGAGTGGGAAAAGATTTAATAGGAATCTGAGGGGTAACTTTTTGCACAATGGGTGGTGAGTGTATGGAGTGAGCTGCCAGAGGAGGTAGTTGAGGCAGCGACTATTGCAACAATTTAGAAACAATTAGACAGGTACATGGATAGGACAGGTTTAGAGGGATATCAGCCAAACACAGGCAGGTGGGACTAGTGTAGATAGGACATGTTGGTTGGGGTGGGTAAGTTAGGCTGAAGGGCCTGCTTCCATGCTTAACCCGCTGAGTTTCTCCAGCACTTTGTGTCTACCTTTGGTATAAACTAGCATCTGGATTTCTCTTTTTCTACATATTCCTGAGCAGAACTTGTCGTGCAGCATACTGATCCATTTTTAGCCGTTGTGTAACACCTACACAGCACTGACCCTTGCTTCTGGTGGGATTTCAACCCTTGTTTTCACTGTTTCTATAGTTATCCTCTAGTAATTAAGAAACATGGAAAGCTAATTAATTTGTTGCAAAACTGTCAGTTGCAGATTATATAATTTATCTTCTGATATGATTGCAAAGACATGAATACTTCTGCATATACTAAAACAGTATTGTATACTGAAGATGCATGGTTCTCTATGACTCTCTGATCATGACCATAGTTAATTTCAGTGGAACGATGGAGTTGCCTGCAGAGGCTATCAAGTTATGCTGGAGTGATTGATTGATTGAACAGTACAGCTTGGAAACAGGCTTTTCGGCCCACCAAGATCACACTGACAATCGAAAACCCATTCACATTAATTCTATCTCATCTGCTCCCTACTCACATGGTCAGAAGTAGAAGAGACTCAAGAGTGTTTTATTGTCATGTCCCAGATAGAACAAGAAATTCTTACTTGCTGCAATGTGATAACAATATGATAAATGAGAGAGATAAAAAAAGTTCAGTGTGTATACACACACACACACACACACACACACACACACACACACACACACACACACACATATATATATATATATATATATATATATATATATATATATATATATATACATACACATACTCACAAGTACACGGATATATATCTATACTATTACTAAAACTCTCATCTTGTCCTCTTCCGGTTTGCGTTTAAAAAACATTTTCACAAAAACGGTACGCCATATCGCTAGGATTATTCACCACCTTACTCACCGTTCTCCTCTGCTCCAAGCACACCAGATTTTGTTCTGATCGGTAAAATATTACAAAAGTTATGAAGGTTTAAAAAATCATGAGATCAGCAGATTGGTCTTCTTGCCTGTCTGTTGCCATGAAGGTAACGCCCCTTCTGGCACCGCTGTCAATCACCAGGGCGAGGAGAAAAAAAAAATTCTGGGAGGCAGGGCTGCATCCACAAGCCGTGGTGAGTGAGTGCGCAAGCTGTGCTGAGCGAGCCTGCAAGAGTGGGAGATGCTGCTGAGTGGTGTCGGGGAAGCCGCTGTGTGGTGTCGGGGAAGCCGCTGTGTGGAGTCGGTGAAGCCACTGAGTGGAGTCAAGAGGTATTGTGCGGTCCCGCGGTCGGTGGCCGCTGAGTGGAGTCCCTCCTCCCCACACCCCCCCTCCCCCCTTCCCCCTCCCCCTTCCCCCTCACTGTGCCTTAATTGGTACATGTGCCAATTAACGGAACTTCAAACCTTGAAACTTTGATATGCACGATAACCCACCTCTCAAAGCACTTCATCACCATGGATGTTAGTTCCACTGGCCGATAGTCGTTGAGGCACGACACCTTATTATTCTTGGGCAACGGTATTATTGATGCCCTCTTAAATCAGGTGGAAACCTCAGACCGCAATAATGAGAGGTTGACAATGTCTGCAAAAACTCCAGCCAATTGGGCTGCACAGGTTTTGAGAACTCGACCGGGAATACCATCAGGTCCAGGCACTTTCCGAGGGTTCTGATGTCAGCCTCTGTCACTGTGACTGTAATACCATTAGGGTGTATTAGGGTTTCTGGAAGGCACATCAGTATTCTACTTATCAAAGCATGCGTAGAACACATTGAGCTCGTCAGGGAGTGATGCTTCGCTGTTGCTTGAGCTGCCTCTTAACAACCCGATGGCATTCAAGCCCTGCCACAGTTGCCAAACATCCGCCCCATCCTCCAGCTTAGAACAGAAGTCACTTTTGGCCTTTTTGATGGCCTAGTCAAGGTTGTATCTGGATTTCTTATACTCCTCTGCATCGTCAGACCTGAATGCCTGGGATCTGCTCTTCAGAGGAATGCGGATTGGCTCGTTCATCCAAGGCTTCTGGTTAGGAAACATTTGGAAAGTTTTTGTTGGAACACAATCCTTCAAGCATTTCTTTATGGTCTGTAACGACTGAGGCAAATTCATTCAGGTATGTTGTCAAGTCCTTGAACATTGACCAGTCTACTGACACCAAGCATTCCCATAGTTGTTCCTCTCTCTCCCCAGACCAGCTCTGTGCAGTCCTCACCTCAGGGGGGTGCGCTCGTCAGTTGCTGCCTGTATGCAGGAAGAAGCAGCACCATTGAATGGTTGGATTTCCTGAAGTGTGGGCGAGGGATAGAGCGATCGGCATCCTTGATGGTCGTATAGCAGTGGTCATGGGTGTTTAATCATTGGTGTTAGTTTGGAAGTGATTTTTTCAGGTTGGCTTCACTGAAGTCCCCAGCTATGGTGGTACGCGCTTCGGAGTACGCTGACTGGTACTTGTTGACCATGACGTGCAGCTCCTTCAATGCTGGACGGACATATGCCTGGGGTGGGGTGTAGACCGCAGTCAGGATGATGGAGGTGAATATCCTCGGGAGGTAGAAGTGGTGGCACTTCAATGCCAGATGTGGAGAGCAGGAGTTAGACCGAACTGCCACGTCTGAGCATCACAAAGAGTTGACCATGAGGCAGACGCCCCCACCTTTACCCTTTCCCAGATGCCTGTGTACGGTCCATACGATGGATGGAGAAACCTTCAGGTTGGACGGCTGAGTCTGGGGATCTGGGGGTGAGCGATGTCTCTGTGAAACAGAATACACAGCATTCCTTCATCTCCCTTTGATTAAGCAGCCTTGACCTTAGGTCCTCTACTTTATTTTCCATTGATTGTACATTGAGTAGTAGGATGGTAGGGAGAGGGGGTCGTAATCCCCTGCACTTCAGTCTGACTTGTAGTCCTGCCCGCTGGCCATGTTTCCGGACACCATGGAGTATTTCCAAGTACAGTACTTACTGTTCCAGCGATCCTCCGCCAGGTCGGGAATTCCCCTGCGATCAGGAATTCCTCTATGGTCGGCAGCTCCGTTGTTGCCGGTATATTGCAATAGCGCTAATGCGTTTAAATGCATTAGCAGCTGGTCAGCTACAGCGCTGGTATCAGCTGTTTGTGGTGCAAAGTCCATACCAACAGCACCCGAGGGCAGGAAGGACACTGGGGGGGTCTGATATTCATGGCGGCACAGTGGCGCAGCAGTAGAGTTGCTGCCTTACAGCGCCAGAGACCCGGGTGCGATACTGTCTATGGGTGCTGTTAGTAGGGTGTTTGTACATTCTCACTGTGACTGCGTTGGGTTTCTCCAGGTGCTTCAGTTTCCCCCCACATTCCAAAGAAATGCAGGTTTGTAGGTTAATTAGCTTCTGTCTAAAATGTCCCTAGTGTGCAAGATAGAAGTAAAAGAGTCATCGAGTGATACAGAGTGGAAACAGGCCCTTTGCCCAACTTGCCCACACCAGTCAACATATCCCAGCCACACTAGTCCCACCAGCCCACGCTTGGTCCATATCCCTCCAAACCTGTCCCGTCAATGTGCCTGTCTAACAGGGAAGGGCGGTCAGGGAAGGCAGGGGAGGCAGGGAAGGCAGGGGAGGCAGACCCTCACCTGTCATACTCCCAATTAAAATAGCTGATAAGAAAAGTGAAGAAAAATAATAATAAAATAAATATAAAGATTTTTATATTTTCCACTGATCTGTTTCACAAATGTCATTTCTATATGAATCTGATCATTTTTTACAGTCAAAATCGCCAAATTTGCGCAGCTCCGCTACAAATACAGGGAGAGATGAGAGGTGAGATAACGATGAGCTGAGCCTCTACTCTGATTGCGCAACCCCTCAGAAACTGGAGGGAGCGCGGGCAATAAGCGTGTGCCTGATACTATCTCTCTGTATGTCACCAATGTAATGTTTGTAAACCCCTTCATTACATGTCCTCACCTTCCATAGTCAAGGTAGCTTATTTCGCTAGCTATATTAAATTTAGGCTCGCTGGTCTCGTCATAAAACTGCAATGAAAAAGCACCAGGGGAGGCAGCGATCACATCTGCCTCACTGAGCGGGCATGTCTTGAGCCCAGTGGATGGAGAGCGAGCGTCAATTACGTAGGCTCAGCCCACGTAGTTGACAATACCTCACTCACCCTCCACGTTAGCTAGCTTCAGCAGCGGCGGCGCAGCACTGGATTACACCGCTGGTGGCGCTGACTTTTCAGCTGCGGACGGCGCTGACTGGCAGGTTGATTCATTGATTTGTAGCAGCTGATACGGAGGCTCTGGGCCGCTGAGAGCTACCAATTGGGCCCCGCGCCTAAGGGGGCCCCGCGCTGGAGTAATGTACTTTCGGCTCAGGTAGATCTACCTCAGGTGGAGGGGGGAGAGAGGGGTGGAGAGAGAGTGGAGGGGTGGAGGGGGAAGCAAGGGGTAGACGGGGAGGGGGGTGTGAGGGGATATGGAGAATGGAGAGAGGGGGAGGTGGATTGTACACTCACAGTCTCATGGCAGCGCTCCCGCCCCTCCAATCATCGTGCTTCACGCACACAGCCCCGGCTCCATCCCTCTCTCTCCCCGGAGAGATGCGGTGATCAATACAGGGAGGGCTGGGCCACTGACACTAGCCAGCGCCTCCCCAGCCATTGACCTCACTGCATGTCACTGCTGTCTAACTGTTTCTTAAACGTTTGGATAGTCCCAGCCTCAACTACATCATCTGGCAGCTTGTTCCATACACTCACCACCCTTCACACTCACCACACTTACAAAAGTCTTAAGGGGTTCGACAGGGCTAGATGCAGGAAGATTGTTCCCATTGTTGGGGAGGTCCAGGACAAGGGGTCACAACTTAAGGATAAGGGGGAAATCCTTTAAGACCGAGATGAGAAAGACTTTTCTCACACAGAGAGTGACGAGTCTCTGGAACTCTCTGCCGCAGAGGGTAGTTGAGGCCAGTTCATTGGCTATATTTAAGAGGGAGTTAGATGTGGCCCTTGTGGCTAAAGGGATCAGAGGGTATGGAGAGAAGGCAGGTACGGGATACTGAGTTGGATGATCAGCCATGATCATATTGAATGGCTGGCTCGAAGGGCCGAATGGCCTATTCCTGCACCTAATTTCTATGTTTCTATGTTTATGTGAAATAGTTACCCCTCAGATTCCTATTAAATCTTTTCCCCTTCACCTTAAACATATGATATGTATAACGTATGATTAGGTTGAGAAGTAGTCTAGGGATGATTGCTGGTTGGCATGGACTCAGTGGTCTGAAAGGCCTGTTTGCACGCTGCATTACTAAACTGAACTAAGCTAAACTAAACTAACCTGCAATGAAACAAAAACATTGGAAATACTCAACATCCGGTGAAAGAAAATAAGTTATTTTAAGTTACAACAAGATTGTTAAAATATACTGTATTTAACTGCTGCTATAAATAGAAAACCCAAAGTCATCGTACTTAATTTCAAGCGGGCAAAAAAGCTAAACATTAATGGCTATATTAAAAGAAACAAAAAATCAGATTTAAATACAGTATATTTTATTGATCTTAACTTGAAATAACTATTTTTCTTTCTGCAAAGACATTGTGTATTTCCAACTTTTTTTGTTTGATTTCAGATTTCCAGTATCTATAATGTTAATGGGAGGGTGGAACTGAACAGGCCTCTACACCATGACCCATGGACTGAATCCAGAAATGCAAAGGGAGAAAATGCATTTAAATAACGTTGAATGATGACAATTAGAAGGGCAAAGCAATCAGTCTGTTAAAATGAAGCTGGTCGCAAATGGTGGGAGGATCGTGTTTTATTTCCCAACTTACCGCAAAGGAGACGCAGACTGCATCTGTTTTTATGATAGAAGCAATCAAGGAATTATTATTACAGATGTACGTGTTAGTTATCCTGGCAGGGTACATGGTTCTTTACTCTTGCTAACTATGGACTGGGCAGGGAATTTATTTTGTAAAGATTGGCCAGCTGTGAAGAAAAGTATTGGCTTATCTCGTAGCATTTGTGGTTTGTGTTTGGAGATTTACTTCCAAAGTTTCAAATGTTGGGCCAAATTTAGTTACTGGCCAAAGAAAGAAGAGTATGAACTCTACCCCATTTGGGTAACAAATGATCCAATCAATTTATGTAATACCTGCATGATAAATTCAATCTTCCTTCTGTTGCCTTCCTTCCTAATCCAGAACTGGCAGTAATATGTAACTAGGGTAGTGTCTGGATATGTATCATGTGTTATTCCTCACGGTAAACTCTCCATGAATACAACTGGCTCTTTTATTTGCAGGTGAGATCTAATCACAGACACTGAGAGTTATATTCTTCGGAGTTCCTGCTTCTGGCAAGGCGTGTATTGGTTTTACTAATAATCACTGGCATCCTGATAAACATTTGGCTTTGTACGTGAGAATCTGCTGTATCTTTAAAAGATGACTGCTTTGATTCAAGCATCATGGACTTGCAGGAGAACAATTAGCTTAATCATTTGGAGTTCAATCATTTCCTTCTGAATCTCGATTACATATGAAAAATGCACTATTCTTCTATGTATAAAGTTGACCGTGATGAAAATTCATAATAGGACCAGAGGCCATAGCTGCAGACTAAAAGGGACGTACCTTTAGAAAGGAGATGAGGAGGAATTTCTTTAGTCAAAGGGTGGTGAATCTGTGGAATTCATTGCCACAGACGGCTGTGGAGGCCAAGTCATTGGGTATTTTTAAGACGCAGATTGACAGATTCTTGGTTAGTAAGGGTGTCAGGGGTTACAGGGAGAAGGCAGGAGAATGTGGTTGAGAGGGGAAGATAGATCAGCCATGATTGAATGGTGGAGTTGACTCGATGGTCCGAATGGCCTAATTCTGTTCCTATAACATATGAACTATGCTAGTTACTGTCCTGCTGTAACTTCAAAGTCTTTGTAATTGTTTTTGTCTTTTCACGTGCAGGGTATTTACAGATGCCCAAATACAGATGCTATTTAATTTTTGTGCTGATAACTCATTAGCACCCTTTTGGAAGAATGTAAAGTACTTTGGAATATTTAGGAGCTCCTTTATTCATCCTCAATCATGTTACTGTAATGGCTATCACACATAATTCCAATTTATTTCTAACTTGTTAAGTACACTGACTTTAGACATACAGTGCGGTAACAGACCCTTCTGCCTACCAAGTCCACGCCGACCAGCGGTCCCCATTCACTACCACTATCCTACACACTTTTCACAATTCACAATTTTACCAAATCCAATTAACCGACAAACCTGCACATCTTTGGAGTGTGGGAGGAAACCAGAGTACCCGGACAAAACCCACGTGATCAGTATTGAACCTGGGTCTCTGGCGCTGTAAGGCAGCAACTCTACTGCTGCACCACTGTGCTGCCCCATTTTGACATTATACTATTTTTTTACCATTCTGACTATTTGTAGGAGCACTTCTGTGTTTGTATGCCTTGTCTCCTCTTGTCACACTTGGTTATCATCATCCATTTTCCTACCTTTCTCCTTAATTTCCCCTCACATTAAGCCTCCACCGCCTCCACACCCCACCCCTAACTACTGCCATTTAGTAGGTATGTTACAAAACTTACCTTGAGCAGCGCTGCAGTTCTGCCGCTCCCCGTGTGCGTGACTTTGGTGCCTTTCAGAGGGGGGCGTGCTTAAAGTGCCGTTTTTCTGCAGACTGGGAAAATCGATCCATGTCGGGCGATTTCGTTACGGAAGAAAAATCGCTCCGACATTTCATTCATGAAGGTATTTTTAAATTACGCTAGATTATTTATTAACTAGAGTAATTTAAAAATCACCTTCAAAAGCCGTGAGCGCCGACAACAGGAAGGATTTTGCGTAGGGGAGAAAAAAAGGTACAGAGTTTGTTTTTATATTAAAAGTTGGTTTTTAGGGAGGCTTTAATCACATTTTCAAGTTGCGAAATGGGGTCCCAAAAAATGTATGACCCAACAGTATTTTTCCTCCCAACTTCACCGCAAACCACAACGTTCCAATCTACCACATTCCACTAAAACCCACTCGCTAGTTGATTTAAATGGCCATTAATTTACAGGCATTAAACACAAAATTCCTTCCATTTGGCCTAGAAATTCATGAAAATGAGATTTTAAAATTATGTTATATTGTGGATTATTGTGTGAATGTTATTTGGACACTTCGGCAATTAAAAAAAAGTTTATCTTTTCTTTAGAAATGGATAGATGTTTAGATCTACTCATTGAATTTTGTAATTAGCTACAATTAGATAACTAACTAATTATATGCTTTAATTTCAGGTCATCCAAGTAAGATTGTTTCATATTTGTTTCAGAATGCTTCAATCTATAATAACTGAAAATGTCATTGAGTTCTCTTAATTTTTAAGAAAGTTATGGGCTTTTAACTGTTCTAGATCACAGCTTTTGAGTTAAGTCAATTGAAAGGCAATGGGGAACAAGATGCTAATTTCTGAGTATGAAAATGGTCATAACTTTCTTAATACTGAAGATATGAAAGTGAATTAGGTGTCAAATTAAACCTCTTTTTATGCTTTATCTGATGGGATAAATTGCAGACTTGATTTTTTAAATCTCAAAATTTTGTAACTTTGCTACATTTAGTTTAAAGCCATTTCTACAGCATTAGTTGTTACACATTGATCCCAGCCTCATTCAAGTAAAGCCCATCCCAATGGACCACCTCCCTTTCTCCCTGTACCCAAGCCATGCACTTTGAAGTGAAAACCAGTTTCCGTGACATATTTGAGATATGGATTGAACTCCCTGTTGTTATTAACCTCATGTCAGTTTACACAAGTCATCATCCAATATTTATTAAACATGATTCTGCTATTATCCTCAAACCGAGGTACTTATATTACCTCAGTAAATATTCTTTCCTGGCCCTTACTTCTTCTTGCGTATATGGCGTGCACAGCCTAAAGTTGTAGGACAACTTATTCTATTTGATCTTACTTGATTCTAGCACCTACTGATATCGCTGCTTCCCATATGGACCACGACAACTGGATCCTCCCCCCCCTCCCCCCAATCCCCCCTAATCTGCATGCCCAAGAAGATATTGTTAACCTAGACACTGGGTAGACAACAGCATTTGGGACATACTCATCGTTTCAGGGAGAGGAGAATGGGATGGCTCTATTAATAAAGGAGGAGATCAGTGCAATGGTGAAAAACGATCTTGGCTCATGAGATCGGGTTGTAGAAACATAGCCAAAGAAAAGATGTGCAGGAGTAGGTCATTCAGCCCTTTGAGCTAGCACCGCCATTCAATGTGATCATGGCTGATCATCCACAATCAGTACCCCATTCCTGCCTTCTCCCCATATCCCTTGATTCATCCAGCCCTAAGAGCTCTCTCTAACTCTCATTTGAATGCATCCAGTGAATCGGCCTCTACTGCTTTCTGAGACAGAGAATTCAACAAATTCACAACTCTCTGGTTGAAAGAGTTTTTCCTCATCTCAGCCTAAATGGCCTACCCCTTACTCTTAAACTGTAGCCCCTGGTTCTGGACTCCCTCAACATCGGGAATATGTTTCCTGCATCTAGCGTGTCCAATCCCTTAACAATGTTATATGTTTCTATAAGGTCCCCTCTCATCCTTCTAAATTCCAGTGAATGCAAGCTCAGTCATTTAAATATTTCATCATATGACAGTACCACCATCCCGGGATATAACCTTGTGAACATACGCTGCACTCCGTCAATAGCAAGAATGTCATTCCTCAAATTAGGAGACCAAAACTGCACACAGGACTCCACGTGTAGTTCACCAGGGGCCGGTACAACTGCAGAAGGACCTTTTTACTCCAATACTCAAATCCTTTTGTTATGAAGGTCAACATGCCATTAGCTCTCTTCACTGCCTGCTGTACCCACATGCTTACTTTCAGTGACTGATGTGCAAGGGCACCCAGATCTCATCGCACTTCTCCTTTCCCTAATCTGACACCATTCAGATAATAATCTGCTCCTTGTTCTTGCCACCAAAATGGACAACCTCACATTTATCCACATTATATTGCATCTGCCATGCATTTGTCCACTTACCCAACCTATCCAAGTCACCCTGCATCCTCATAGCATCCTCTTCACAGTTCACACTGCCACCCAGCTTTGTCATCTGCAAATTTACTAATGTTACTTTTACTTCCTTCATCTAAATCATTAATATATTTTGTAAATAGCTGCGGTCCCAGCATGGAGCCTTGCGGCACTCCACTAGTCACTGCCTACCATTCTGCAAGGGACCCGTTAATTCCTACTGTTTCCTGTCTGCCAAATAATTTTCTATCCATGTCAATACCCCTCCCCCAATACCATGTGCTCTAATTTTGCCCACTAATCTCCTGCGTGGGACCTTATCAAAGGCTGTCTGAAAGTCTAGATACACTACAATTCCACTGGCTCTCCCTTATCCATTTTACTTTTTACATCCTCAAAACTTCCATTGTCAGCCACGGTCCCCTCTTACTCCCCTTGGAATCTTTCTTCCTCTTTGGAGTGAAACAATCCAGCATCTTCTGGATTATTCCCAGAAATTCCTGCCATTGTTGTTCCACCATCATCCCTGCAAGGGGGTATATTCTCATTTCTCATGCAAGGTCTTGACTGAAACATTGACGTTATGTGCAGTACATATATCGTGGGACAAACATTTTGTTCTTAGCTGTACCATTCTATGATCTATGATATCCCACTCTATACTCATTTAAAGATCTACCTTTCTGTATTCTCTCAAGGATCTTCAGATCTTTCCACTCACTCAAAGATCCCCCACTCTTCACATGCTCAGAGATATCCTGCTCTTTATATACTTTCAAAGATCTTTAGCTCTTTATACCCTCTCAGGAATCCCCCATCCTTTTGAGACACAAGAGACAGAATCTTGAACAAAATACAAACTGCTGGAGGAACTCAGTGGGTCAGACAGCATCTGAGGAAGGAAATGGACAAGAGACAATATGGGTCAGGACCCTTCTTCAGACTCACTCAGCAATTCCAAAGATTTTGTTTATATTTTTTAATTTGTAGATGGCTGATATTGAAATCTAATGCAGTCAGCATATTTTTGTGAAACTGAAGCATTAAAATATAAAATATTCTCCCAAAGCTGTGTTTAAAGGACTTCAATTTGTTCAAGCAATTTTTCATGCACTTATTGTGGATTTTGGATGAGAAACCAATAGCATTTATAATTAAACAATTATAGGCCCGAGGGAAATATGTTGAATATACCACCAGCAATCTGCAAAGATTGACATGTTTCACAGATCTGTTTAGTATGCTGTATGGATGCAATGCCGTGCACCAATAGATCATATTCTTTATTGAATGTTATAGTACCTTTATTCAGAGGAACACTTAACTGCCAGTAATATGATTTCACTCTCCAGAAACATTATAACAGTTTGATCTGGGTATGGAAACGAAGCGACACATAGTAATCAAGCTCTCCCTGAATAATATTCAAAGGCTTTTTAGAGTTATATTGGGTATAAATAAAGTTAATGTTACAAAGTTCATTGGGAGGTATAGGGTTGAAAATGATTTTGCTAAATAGATGGATCTTGAGCAAGAATGCACTCAAGTTAGAGAGTAATACTGAGCTTCCTTGACAGTTAACACTGTCATCATCTGGTGGAATTGCTGAGAGACAACAAACAATTAATGCGGGAAATGAGATGGGGTGGGGTGAGATGATGGTGTGTGGGGTAAGCAGAGAGTTCTGAGCGTTCAGAGAGGATGTATGAATGCTAATTCTATGTCACCAGACGATACCCTTCATAATTATGCAAAGTGATTACTTCTCTTTTGAATTATTCATCCTTCATCTGAGATTATTCATGTACAAAGCAATTGTTTGCTTTCAGAGCACCAAATGTCAGTTTACTTCTTGGAAATGTTTGCCAGCTGGAGATTGCCAGCTGAAGAGACATGTTTCGAATTCAGGGCAGTGTGCTGAGTTAGCCTATCTCATTTGGCATCAGCATATGTGGGTCAGGCCTACGTGCATGAAAGCTGCTGCAATTCTTGTCAGGAAGGAGAAAGAAAAGAATTCAGCGTTCTCAATTTTGACTGCTGTCCAGTTATTCCCAAGTCAGTGGTTTTGCATGTGGACAGGATTGATGAGAGCACTTGGTTCCAAAGTGTGCTCCTATACCACTAAATCGTTATACCATCTGAGTGCTTAATTAGTTTTTTTAAGCTACACTCTTACATGTGTGTGGCACGTTATGAAACCAGCACATAGATAGATGCGTCTAAGCTTGGACATAGTCACTTCCTGCCCGAAGGCTCGCGGTCGATGGGATGGGGAACCCGCCCGAAGGCTCAGCAGACAACGTAACCAAGAGGGAGCTGCATACATCGGATGTGAGGAGCAACAACCAGTAGGAGGATGAACCAGGCTATTGCCCCCAGAGCCTTCTGGTAGGCTGTAGGAGGCTTTCCCGGGACACAAAGATGGCCGGGCGAGGAGAGTCAAGTCAAGTCAAGTCAAGTCAAGTCAAACAAACTTTATTGTCATTTAGAAATACATCGATATATGCAATTCCAAACGAAATTCCGTTGCATAAGGCCAGCAGAGAGAACAGTCCGTGATGGAGATGTGTGGGGTCTTTTATGATACTGCTGGCCTTAGACACGCAACGTTTGGTCGCAATATCCCCGATTGAGGGGAGAGAGGTCCCGATGATTTTTTCCGCTGTCCTCACCACTCTCTGCACGGACTTCCAGTCAGAGGCTTTATAGTCCCCAAACCAGACAGAGATACAGCTGGTCAAAATACTCTCTATGGTGCCCCTGTAGAAAGTGGTGAGGATGGGATGGGGGAGATGAGCTCTTCTCATCCGGCGCAGAAAGTGCAACCACTGCTGCACTCTCTTAACTGTCGATGAGATGTTATTTGACCAGGTCAGACTGTTAGTGATCTGTTAGTGAGAGGAGAGAGACATTGGTTTGCAGGAACTGTTCCAATACACCAAGCTCACGGGCCGATCGGACTTTGCACTTTGAATAATGGTGCAAAAAATGGCGGCGCTGACATCTGTAATAAATACAAAAATAATTTCACTGTGCAGTTGCATATGTGACAAATAAAGCTCCATTGACTATTCCTGCCAATGCTATATGGAATATACTGATCAAGGCACTAATCTTTTTGCAATGATGATTTCATACTGATCTTTCATTTTGAAACTCATTACCACCCATCTTGCACAGTAGAGCACAGATTCAAGAGTAGGGGTGATCATCCTCGCAAAAATACCTTTGCAAATTGGTAGAGAGTGCCATAGGACAGTAGGCTGAGCTTGTACAACGTGACCATATAATAATCTAAGTTTCAATGTCACCAGTCTGAGCTTTCATCTTTCGAAGCAACAGAAACAGAGACTTGGGTCATCAGGCATAGAACAGAGGACAGTACAGCACAGGCCCTTCCACCTATAATTTCTGTGCCAAACATAATGCCAAGTTAAACTAATCTTTGCCTGCATGTAGTTCAAAACTCTCCCTTGCCTGCATATTCATGTGCCTATCTAAAAGCCTCTTAAATGCCACCGTCATATTCACCACCGATCCCGGCAGCATATTCCAGTCATCCACCAACCTATCTCCTTTAAACATTCCCCCTCTGACCTTAAAGCTATGTCTTCTAGTCTGAACCTGGGAGAAAGGTTCTGTCTGTTTATCTGATCTATGCCTCTCAGCATTTTATGACCATCTAACAGGTCACCCCTCATCCCTCACCCCTCAACAATCTAGGTTTGTGCTCTCTGTTCTTATAGCTAATACCTTGAAATCCAGGCAGCATCCTGATAAACGTCTTCTTCACTCCCTCCAAAGCCTCCACATTCTTCCAATAACGGGTGCGATGAGAACCTGACGTCCGAACAAGGGTTGAGACCTGAAGTGTCGCCTGTCTATTCCCTCCCCAGACGCTGCCTGACCTGTTGAGTTTCTCCAGCACTTTGCATTTTGTTTAAAGTTTTATAAAGCCGCATTCTCGATGATTGATTCAATAAACATATTGGTTGACAAATGTTTTCACCTTGTACTTCAGCTCAGGAACGAAGTGTTGTACCTTTATATCTAGAGACTCTGCTGCCTCTTAACCACTACATCCACCTGTTATTTCCTCAAACCTTTCCATTGTTTCACATATTGTTTAAGAAGGAATTGCAGATGCTGGAAAATTGAAGGTAGACAAAAATGCTGGAGAAACTCAGCTGGTGAAGCAGCATCTATGGAGCGAAGGAAATAGGCAACGTTTCGGGTCGAGACCCTTCCGAAGATGGGTTTTGACCCGAAACGTTTCCTATTTCCTTCGCTCCATAGATGCTGCCTTACCCGCTGGGTTTCTCCAACATTTTTGTCTACCATTGTTTCACATAAGTCATTCTTGGGGGCCAGAACCAACAGCAATAGTTGGATGGACTACAGGTACTTTAAACCTTTTCAGATTCCATCGCATCTTGGATCAGAACGTATGAATCTCAGGCAAATGGCAGAAATGTCAGTAAAGTGAAAAGAAGTGGCAGATGGAATATAGTGCAGCAAAGTGTGGAGTCATGCATTTTGGTATTAGGAATAAAGGCGTAGGCTATTTTATAAATGGGGAGAGAATCCAGAAATGGGAGGTGCAAAGGTGACTTGGCTGGTGCAGGATTCCCAAAAAATTAATCTGCAAGTCAAATCGGTAGTAAAGAAAGCAAACTCAATGCTAGCATTTAATTCAAGAGGGCTTGTATACAAAATCAGGGATGTAGTGTTGAGGCTCTTTAAGGGGCCGGTAAGGCTGCATTTGAAATATTGTGAGCAATTCTGGGCACCATATCTGAGGAAGGATGTGCTGGCTCTGGAAAGGGTCCAGAGGAGGTTTACAAGAATTATTCCAGGAATTAGTAGATTAACCTCTGTTGATAGTTTGTTGGCACTGGGCCTGTACTCACTGGAGATTAGAAGAATGAAGGGGGACCACATTGAAACATACAGAATCGTGAAAGGCTTGGATAGAATGGATGTGGAGAGGATGTTTCCACTATTGGGAGAGTCAAGCACTAGAGGTCATAGCCTCAGCATTAAAAGCCATTATTTTAGGAAGGAGACAAGGAGAAAAATTCTCTAGTTAGAGGGTAGTGAATCTGTGGAATTCTTTGCCCTAGAAGGCTGTGGAGGCCAAGTCAGTGGATATTTTTAAGGCAGAGAAAGATAGATTACATATTAGTACAGATGTCAGAGGTTTATGGGGAGAAGGCAGGAGAAGGGGGTTAGGAGGGAGAGATAGATCAGCCATGATTCAATAGCGGAGTAGACTTGTTGGGCCAAATGGCCGAATTCTTCTCCTAACACATGACCTTATGACCATAAAACTTTGCTTCTGCACGTTAACACATATCGTAAAGGACATCTGAGAGAGCTGGCAAGAAATGTTACATGAGGTATCATCAGGTTAAAAAGACCTGACATCATGAAGACTTATCCTTTATCTGAAAACATATCATTCCACACATTGGCCTCAACCTAATATTGGATTCCTTAACCAGTGTAAGCAGTTTCTCTCTACAAATGTAGAAACAACGAACTGCAGTTGGTGGTTTACAAGAAAAGACACAAACGGTTGGAGTAACTCAACGGGACAAGCAGCATCTCTGGAGAACATGGAAAGGTGATGTTTTGGGTTGGGATGCTTCTTCAGACTGACCTGTTGTGTTACTCCAGCACTTTGTGCCTTTTTTTTCTCTACAAATACTCCTTTAATTATCTTTAAATCCTGAATTGCATCATCCCATATTGTTTTGCATCTTAGAGTTCAGGTCCATCACCCCCCTGAATGTTACAACACAAGTGGACGGAATGGTAAAGTAGACTTATGGCATGCTTGTCCATTTTTTTCTTGCATATGGTGTGCACAGCCTAAAGTTGTAGGACAATTTGTTCTATGTGATCTTATTTGATTGTTCACGCCAGGTTGATTGCATTCGTCGAAACAGGACGGACCACGTGAAGGTTGCAATCTCCCACCCCTTCCTTGTCCATGATGCAGCTCTATAAGACTATAGGCTGCATTTGGAGTATTACAAGCAGTTCTGGTCTCCCCAGTACTGGAAGGATATGGACCCCAGGCTTTGGAGAGGGTGTAGAAGAGGTTTGGTAGAATGCTGAGTGGATGAGAGGATATTAGCAATAAAGAGAGGTTGGACAAACTGGGATTGTTTTCTCTGGAGCATCGGAGGCTGAGGGGAGATCTGATAGAGTGGCATAAATATGGAAGACAGTCAGAGCCTTTTTCCCAGGGTGGAAATGTCAAAAACTAGAGGGCATATCTTTAAGGTGAGTGGGCCAAAGTTTAAAGGTGATGTATGGGAATCTTTAAAGGAATATTTTCCACAGAGGGTGGTGGGTGCTTGGAGTGCACTGCCAGGGATGGTGGTGAAGGCAGATTGGATAATAGTGTTTAAGAGGATTTTAGATAGGCACGTGGACTGGCAGGGAATGGAGTGATATTGATATGGTGCAAGCACATGAGATGCGTCATGATTGGCACAGGCATTGTGGGCTGAAGGGCCTGTCCTTCTGCTGTACTTTTCAATGATTTTATGTTCCAAAAAGAAAACCAGCCTTGAACACCAACACTAACAGTATTTTTTTTTTCCTGTTAGTTCAGCATATGTGAACATGCAATCAAAATCCAATAGTTGCTGATAATGTAGCACAGTTTGAAATGCCTCTCAGTGAATAGTGTGAGTAGGGATTGAAAATAAGCTCCAGACAAATATCGAGTACCGACTTGTGTAATGTTTGAATATTCAGCACCAGATCCATGCTTAAAAACCTTTTCAACCATTACAGATTTTTCGCAAAGAAAAGAAACATCTTTCACAGACTACCACATTTCTATTTATTCTGTGCTTCCTGCAAAATGTAAATATGCATAGTGCTGAATGGTAATGCATTCTATTCTAAGAAACTTGATCTTCCTCATGAATTCTCCTTGACTTTCAGATGGCATTGAAGGGAGTCACAGCAGAGTCTGATGCTTCAGATACTGATCATTTTATCACTTTCCATATTTCTTGGCAATGAACCCTGCTTCAATATTCCCAGTCCATGGCAAAACTTGGAATTATTATTCATAGAAGGAAATTCTTCTGAAATGCAGGAACTTTTTTCTGATTTTAGCGGTGCTGAGTAGGCAATTAAAATGTCCATTGATGATCAATTATGAGCATTATGCTTAAAATCCAAGATGGATCCAAAGCCAGGCGACTCTTTGCCCGCTGGTCCCAAAAATTGATCTGCTATCATTCATTATAATCGCTCCACTCTTTTAAATCTTTATTTCACTAAACGTTATACCCTTTTACCTGTTTCTGTACACTGTGGATGGCTTGACTGTCAACAGAAAAGCTTTTCACTGTACCTTGGAACATGTGACAATAATAGTAAACTAAACTAAACTAACAAAAGATCAAACATTTATAGGAAATAATTTCTACTTTACTAAATATAATCAATTTGCAGAGGTTTAAAATCTATAATTCCCCAATTAAAAGAAGATGAAAAATTAAGACCAAGATACAAAATCTGCAGACACTCAGTCCTACCTGATATCCCGGTGGCCAAACACTTTAATTCCCCTTCTTATTTCCACACTGACCTTTCTGTCCTGGTCCTTCTCCATGGTCAGAGTGAGGATAAACGCAAATTGGAGAAACAGCATCTCATATTTCGCTTGGGCAGCATACAACCCAGTGGTATGAGTATTGATTTCTCCAACTTCAAGTAACCCCTGCAATCCCTCTCTCTCCATCTCTCCCCCTCCCAAGTCGCAACAGCTTCTTGTTCTCACCTAGCAAACAGCTAACAATGGCCTTTTTCCTTTATCATCGTCACTGTTTTGCAAATCTTGTATTAATTTGTTCTATTTCTCTCTACTTCACCGTCTATATGAATGAATGAATGAATTAATTAATATGTTTATTGGCCAAGTATTCACATACAAGGAATTTGCCTAGGTGCTCCACCCACGTGACACCATGACATACAGTGACAATTACAAATTATACATAAAACATTAAACATTAATAACAAAACATTATTGATTAAACATGTGAATTAGAGCAAAAGGAGGCTACAGATGTTTACTTATTGAGTAGAGCTACGACTCATGGGAAAAAGCTGTTTTTATGTCTGGCTGTGGCAGCTTTGACAGTCCGGAGTCGCCTTCCAGTGAGAAGTGATTGAAAGAGTCTATATCTCTTGTTTCCCTTTCCCCTGGCTCTAGTCTGAAGAAGGGTCTCGATCCGAAATGACACCCATTCCTTCTCTCCAGGGCTGTTGCCTGTTCTACTGAGATACTCCAACATTTTGTGTCTATCCGCAGATGCTGGATCCTTGAGGAAAACACAAAGTGTTGGAGTAGTAGAGCTTATAGGACGATGTTTCAATCACTGTAGTAAGTCGGCACTCTTGATATTGGCAGTGGGATTGGAGTGGTGAAAAGTAGGGTAGGTACGTCATTGGGGTTATCAGGTGGGCACCCTCCAACTTTGACGTTTCATTGATAATCTCACAACGTCTCCAGAGGGCTCAACGGTGATACCTGGCATCCATGCCCACTTGTCTTCATCTTGCAGCCCAATGGTTGTCTTTCCTTTTGATCCAAAGCCAATTGCTGTTTTCTTCTGCTGAATTTGATAATGACTTGATTGCTTGTTGGAGGGAGCGACCTTTCACCCCCCATTCTCTTCAATAGACTGGTCGTAGATGTAGCAACGAATCCCCTGCATCGCACTTCTACAGGAAACTCTTGGTCTTCCAGCCATTCTAGGCAGCTTCAGTTGCCAGTTCAGAGTACTTGGTCTTTTTCCTCTCATAAGCTTCTTCAACACCATCTTCCCATGGAACTGTCAATTCCACAACGTATGCCAACTTGGCTGTTGTGGACCACAGGACCATGTCTGGCCGGAATGTTGTAGCCACAATGTCTGGGGGAAACACAAGCTTTTTTTTCCAAGTCCACATCCATTTTCCAATCCGAGCAGGCTGCAGAATGCTTGCGTCCTTTGATGTTATCTGGTGTTCTGGGGGTTGGTCTGCTGGTACAAATTTTCTGAAGTGGACATTTCCTGACGATGTTTGTGGGGAACCATTTGTGGTCGTCCACCTCTGTTCCAGGATTGATGTCAGCTGTCTGAGAACTTGGTTATGCCTCCAAGTGTAACGCCCTTGGGCGAGGCTCGTAGTGCATCCTGTTAAAATGTGCCTTAGTGATGCAGGCGCTTGGAAAAGGGAGCAAGCGGGGTCTTCTCCGAACCACTGCTTCAGGTTCTGGGGTGATAGTAGAACATCATAAGTGGCTCTGATGCCAAAACTTAGCCGAGATCCCTGCATTTGCCAGATGTCACGCCAACTGAGTTTCCTCTTTTCCAGGCTCTCCCAATTAGTCTATTGGCCCTGCTTGGCCTTTGAGACGGCCCTGGCGTGTTGCTCTGCCTCCTCCCGTCTTCTCACCTCCTCCACCGCGAGCCACCTCTTCCTCACTGATGTTGCCTTGTGCCATTGTGGAGCTATTGGGATGAGCCCGAGCCCAGCTCTCCTGTGTTGGACTTGGCCAACCACAACCCTGAAATGAAGAGCAGACTTAGCACTCTGATCATCTTCAGTTGGGGTCCACTTGCTCCTAATTGCCACATGGGGGGCCGCTGTTCGAATAACAGTATCTTCAGATTCAGTGAGGGTCATGACCAACCTTGCTTTAGTGCATTTGAACTCGTCCACAAGACCTGCAATGGGTAGTTCCAATTTGCCACTCCCGTACAGTCCAGCAGGACTTAAGCATCAAGGAAGTCCAAGCCATTGTTTCACATGTGTGCTGATCATTCTTTCCAGCTTTTCCACTTTGTTGATGTGGATTTCATACATAGTTAAAAGCCACATAATTCTTGGTAGTATGCCAAACTGGAAGCACAACAGCTTGTGTTTTACTGGTAGCAAGGTTTTGTTGATGCGAGTCATGTGCGTGATGGTATCCTTTTTGGGTTGTACAAACTGCTCGGTGTCCTTCAGCTTTGCATCATACCATCGGCCCTAGCCCTTCACTGGCATTTCTGAAACAGTTGGAACAGGTATTCCATCAATATGAAATCTTTGATCCTTGACTTGACCTTTGACAATGGAGATGCTTCTGCACTTGCTGGGTTTGAACTTCATTCTTGCCCATGTGATGTTTTGATGAAGTTTTTCCAGAAGTCTCTTGGTGCAGGGCACAGTTGTCATTAGTGTTGTTATATCGTCCATATAGGCTCGTATAGATGGCAACCGCTGACCACACTGTAGCTGTTTTCTTCCCACAACCCATTTTGATGCTCTGATAATGAGCTCCATTGCCATAGTTACGGTTAATGGGAGGTGGAGCAGCCCACCATGATGCCTACTTCCGGTGGTTGCCACACTGTGATAAAGCCTGATGTTGTGAGACAAAATTGCAGATCCTGGAAGTAGTTTTTTTTACCAGATGAATTTAGTTCAACAAAGAAAATGTCAAGTTACTGAAGAACTTCGGAGTCACGTGAGTGACTATGTGAAGAACCCCGACTGCCCGCAGAGCGCGTCATTACAACGCACGCATAGCGAAGCACCGGACTGGCAGGTACGTCGCTCCTGCCAGAGGTAAGTTTAAACTCCAGGTAAGTTATTTCTTACCTGTTTTTTGATGTCCTGCAGGAATCTTTTCTTCCACAGAGTTTCCTGCCGGATGCTTCGCGGGTGCCGACCAGGGAACCAGATGCGGGCTGTGGGGAAACTCCGGTCCTACCGCGGAAGCGGGCAGCTGGAGAATGTTGGGCTCGTGAAGTTCAGTCACTGACAAAACTTCGGAACACTGGGTTCCCGGGGAGGGGAACTTCAGCTGCAGTGCGGTTTCAGACCGCAGAGGCCCACGATATGGGGCTGAAGCTGACCTGAATGGTCAGTAACTTTTCAACGCTGGGTTCCGTGTATGGAAAACATTTTAGGTTGACCAGGATGGAGCCCTTGTGGAAAGGAGGGTCCCTCTAGATACATCCCAACTACATGAGTTATGATAGTGCCGGGCATATGGGTGAGCCTGAGCTAGCAACACATTTTTGCACAGGGCTGCTTTAGGGGATGTTGATTCTAGTTAATGATGAGCATATAGGTAAGCCTGAGCCAGCAGCACCTATTGCACAGGGCTGCTTTATGGGATGCCGAATATATGGCAATGCCAGGCATATGGATAAGCCCGAGTCAGCAGCACCTATTGCACAGGGCTGCTTGAGGGGATGCAAAATTTATAGAATTTATAGAATATTGCAATACCGGGCATACATCAGCAGCACTTATTGCACAAGGCTGTTTGACGGGAAGCCGGGCATAAGGATGAGCCCGAGCCAGCAGTACCTATTGTACAGGGCTGCTTTATTGGATGCCAAGTCTATGGCAATGCCAGGCATATGGGTGAGCCCGAGCCAGCAGTACCTATTGTACAGGGCTGCTTTATGAGATACCAATGATGGCAGTGCTGGCCTGTGGGAGAGGCCGCAGCAGCAGCACCTTGTAGCAGGGCTGCTTTATATTACGGCCGAGGCTATGGTAGCACCGGCATATGGGAGAGTCACGCCAGCAGCACCTTGTAGCAGGGCTGCTTCATGTAGGCAGCAACGTCTGTAGAAGGGCTGCATTACGTTTCCCTCATGGGAGAGGTGAGCTTCCCGGGGCAGTTTGCTCTTACACTGAAGTTCTACAGCAAGGAACCATTTACAAGTGGATAAGATTTACATTTGGTTGAACAATTCAAATCATCAAGACATTCAATTTAGAGGCATCAAACCACGCAAAATTGGACAATACTAGCATTCTAAGCAGGCTGGTATTGGATCAGAATTGTGTTTAGGTAGGTGTAGTACTTTGACCAGGGTTGCCCTCAAGATGGGTTCAAAAATTTGGGTAGACTTATCTGTTAAGGCAGGTCAGAATTATGGTTTGGATGGTTTTAGACAAATAAAAATTAGCAGACAGGTTCATTAGGTGTGGTCTGTTCATTATGAAAAATGGCTGGCTAACCACTGCAGTCATAGGGGTGCCCATTTACAGTATCATTGGAGATATTTGGTGGAGGCATTGCTGTGATGAGGCACTATAATAGTATAAACCACTGTTTTCAGTCTCAAACCATGTTTGAGAAATTGGGCTCCTCTATTCGATTAAAATTAACTTGCTATCAAATAGACTTGTTGGAGATGTTGCAGAGAGCATACCCCAACACATTAAAGCCAACAGGTCAGTTTAGTCTGACGCCAGGTCCATGGCAGTGTCGGCCAATTTGAGAGGCCGTGCCAGCAGTGCCTTGTAGTAGGGCTGTTTAATGGCTTCCTCATGAAGGAGGAGAGTGATGGTATAGCCGTGAACATACCAAAAGGGATGACGGTCACGTGTCAGAGTTCATTACTGACAACAAGATTTGCCATCACAACACATATGAAGTGAACGCTATCAGGGGGACATTAGACCCAGCCGCCGAATCGGTTCGTCAGGTAAGACCTATTCAACAGGCAAATCCTGCAGGATGATGGTAAGCGGTTCACTGAAGCTGGTAGTAGCAAGAAAGTTGGCCAGAGGTTCCATGCACTCTATTAGGTAATTACAATTTACATTGCGTTATCAATTGGTTTATGACACCGCCCCAGGCAACAGATTGGAGGCAATAGAAGCCTGTTACAGCTTTGATCTTATATAACAGCACTCTAGTCATTGAGACTAATTGGCAATATCATGGATGTGGTTCAGCTGTGCAAGTGGGAGAATTAAAATCATCCTAAATGGAGAAATCTGAAGTACCATGCGGTTCATGGTTGATACACTTTACTATTATCAGCTGAAACTGCCAAAGTCGCAATGATGGATAGACATTGTTCAGCATTGTTTCCAGTAGGTTAATCAATAAATATCTAATTATATTGCAAAATGATGCTAATGGTCTAAGAATGGGAAATTGTGAATATCATCTCTAGTTTGGAGGTAGAGGAGATTTGTATGAGTTGCCAATTCTTCTGTTATTAGTGTCAAATTATCTATAGACCCTACGCATTTTGTGGATTAAGAGTAATTGAGTGGACATGCATATCTGCATACTCAACTTCATGTTGACACGTTATGACGGTGGCATATGTTAGTCATGTGATGTAATCAAGTAAAGAATCCTGTTATGGTTACATAATCTCGTTGGCCACTGGAGTAACATCAGGTATAGGTCAATGACAACACAGAATGGGAGTTGAATTACACCGAATGTACATATGTTTGTTTCATGCTTATTCACAGGTTGCAAAATATATGGCATAACAGGGGCGAAAGATACATTCTCGCTACAAGGAAAAGGAAGGTCTTTGTGTTTTCCTCCATTTGCTTCATTTCTCGGGGCTTCAAATGAAGTCATTAAGAGCCGTTTAGGTTCCTATTGTATGATTGGCCTATGCAACTTTGATTCCGGTTGTTGGGAATAATAATATAACCTTATATGGTTATTTTGAATGTAACTTGCTGGAGCAGTCTGTGGCTTGAGAAATCAGCCGTTGCATGTTAAAATCAAATTATGTTCTGCAGATTCAATAGACTGATTTACGTCTTGGGTTGTCACATCAGTCCTTGTGTTTGTTCAGTGTGCTGCAATAGCACCAAAAAAGCAGGAATTTCTTTTCCAGGAGATGGAAAATGTTTGTTGAATGTTCATGTAGCATTGAAGACGGTACAAATTACTGATGTTTGGAGTTCATTTTAAATGATCTTTGTCAATAATTAAGTTGTACGGTTATTAACTGTGCCAACGTGCCTTCTCATTGTATTGGCTGCAGCAAGCAAGACCCGCACTGTCGGGTTCACCCTGGATATCAAGTTGGTAAGCATTTCTTTAACACAATGTTTCCAAGGACAAGTACAATGCAGTATGGGATGTCAACATTGTGTGAACACTTTTAACCAGGGTGGTCCAGCTACATCCTTAGTTTCGCCGGATCTCATAGGTGGATCTCATTGCGCTGGTTAGCGCAACAGGTTTAGTCGCTACATAGTTGCGATGGAACAAGACGATTACGTCTATAAACAATAATATATAATATTTATGCTTATAATTCACTTAAGTACAGCACCAGTGGTGTCTTAAATAGTTCAAGGCATACTCAGGGACATTTGGTAAAGTGAGGATACATGTATAATCATACGTTAGGTCACTGTGAGTCTTCGAGGCTCTGAACTGGTTATGTTGTTAGTCACAAAAACTTATATGAACGTATCTGTTCAGGTCACTTCCAGAGGATAAAATTGACTTTTATTATGTAGGAGTAGATACTGATTCTAGTTATCACTCCATCAGGGCTGCTATAACATCAGCAGCAAGGGTCGCATGTGCCATTGGACCAAGTCCTAACGCTTGCAGCCTGGTCAAACGAACGAATTTCAAACATTTATACTAACCCATTACTAGACCAAGGGTATTTGTCAACTATTTTATTGATTATAGGTTCCATCTGAGTGAAAGGTGGGACTATTATTATTACTTTATTAATAACATTAGCATGTTTAAATCTGTCATAACTGTATGTATTATGGATATATTTTCCTTCATTTGTCGATGAAACAGTTGTGGCTGTGTGGACTCATTCTCACGGCTTTGAAATCTTCACGAAGTCACTCACGTGACTCCGAAGTAAAATAGTAAGATTAAACAAGAACTTACCAGTTTGAAGTTTGATCTTTATTTTATAAGGAGTTACGATGAGGGATTATGTGCCCTCCGCTCCCAACCCTCATAAAATGTCGTCTGGTAGTTCTAGTCTTCTGTTTTCTTACTATTATACTTCAGTCACTATTATCTGTGATTTCACACCGGTGCTTTGAATATTGACGCGCTCTGCGGGCAGTCGGGGTTCTTCACGTAATCCCTCATCGTAACTCCTCATAAAATAAAGATCAAACTTCAAACTGGTAAGTTCTTGTTTAATCTTACTATTATTGCAGGCACCTGAAAGAATTCTGGACTACTTTTGAATTCTTTCAGGTGCCTGCAATAATAGTAAGATTAAACAAGAACTTACCAGCGAACGAGGAACTGATCAGAGGCGTTGAACTGAGTAGCGAACGAGGAACTGATCAGAGGCGTTGGCCAGGTCGAGGAACAAGACATGCAGATTATTTAGTTATTTCTTAGCAGTCTGTATTTGATGCCATATGATGCCGGTATGTTCAAGGCATCCCGAGAAGCCTGCTATGCCAGCCTTTTGGATTGACATATCAATGAAATGGTTTTGTTTCAGATACTTTGTAAGTCTTTTCGCCATCACACTGAAAAAGATATTGCATTCTATGTTATGAAGTTTTATTTGCCGAAACTGTTTGATCATGGCCAATTTTATTTCTTTTGGGATCAGCACTCCCCCCACTCTTCGTCAGACTTTGGGGATAACTTGCTTTTCCCACGCAACCCTCATGTTCCTCCAGAGGAATTTCAGAATATCCGGGCATTCTTGTAGACACAATATGGAACACCATTAGGGCCTGGTACAGAATCCGTTCTTGCCTTCCTCACTACTTATTTTACCTCACTCAGCTTAGGAGGGCTGACGTCAAATTGATGTTGTGGGGGTGAGATTGGTGGGATGTCAGCAGGGACAAAAATCAGTTCATCATGTAACTTATTAGTGAGGATGGTTCTGATGTCCTTCAACCTCCTTTTTTTTATGCTTTCTAGGATCCGCTTTTCTCTTTTGTGAAAATCCCTTTCACTAACTTAAAGGGATCTTTGTAGAAGTCTGTTCTTGCTTTTTCCTTTTTGCGTAATTTCCTTAAATTTGCTGCGCAGCTTCAAGAGCCTCTGTTTTCGGTCCTCTTGAAGGAGGTTGATGCACTCCCTTTCTTCTGCTGTTATTTTTTTCCACACCTTCATTAGGCCTCTTCTTTCTTTAACGTCGACGGATTTCCTGAAAACGACGGGTCTTTGGGGGAGGAGGCCTATCTTTCCTGCTGAGTTGTTTCTTCTCACCAAATTTCTCCTCTCTATAGCTGTAGACTAGATCACCCATCTTCTCCAACTTCTTTTCTGCTGATCCCTTGGTTCCACATAAGATTAAGTTCACGTCTGTATTGATGATTTCATACTCCTTGCGGTTAGACTTTGGCCATTTCACCACAGCTTTACGTCCTTGCATGTTCTCCACTTTACAATGTGCCTGGTTGTGTCTTGCACTGTTGCCTGAAACTTCTGCCACATCCCATAGGGTGCTGATGCTCGGCGGACTGTGGGTTTCTTCCTGCCGCTGAGTTCCATCTGACTGATTTGACCTTCCTCTTGAAACTCAGTGGGTCAGACAGCATCTGGGGAAAGAATAGACATGCAATGTTTTACTTCGGAGTCACGTGAGTGACTACGTGAAGAAGGCCATCACCACGCATGTGCGTCACTACGTCTGACGCATTGCGCAACGACTGACTGGCGGGCGTGTTGCTCCTTCCAGCTGTAAGTTTTAAACTCTCAGTTAAGTATTCATAACTTAGCTGAGGTCGTTGCTCCTGGTTCGGGGTTTTTGCTTACCATTTGGCATCGGACTTCGGGAGAACATGTCGAAGGTAAAGGGGCGGGCTGCGACGAAACTGTCTGCGGAAGTCCGCGGGCCTGCGGGCAGCAGGCGGCTGCTGAATTTGACTTCAGGGTCGCTGGCAGAGCAGCCAGCGGCTCCAGACTTGGTGCTGCCAGAAAGCACCTTGGCTACTCCATGGGGGAGGAAAGCCACCAGAAAGTCTGTGAGGGCCCTGGACTCAGATGAGTCGGGCCAGGAGGTGGAAATTTCCCCTCTTTCTATGGGCAGCGTTATTGGCAGGCTGGCCCTAGTGGAGAGGTTACTCCAGAGAGATATGCTCCAAAGGAGGGAGCAATCGGAGCCCGGGGATTACAGAGAACCCGAGGCAGCAGCACCTGTGTCAGGGCTGCAGAATATCTCCCTCTCTGATGAGGGGAGCGTACAAGGCCAGTGTTATACTGACCCAGAGTACGGAGGCACAGTTGGGCAGCATGCTTCATGGCATGAGGGGCAAACATCGGAAGTGCCCCCTAAGGCATCCAGATTTGCTATCCTTGCCCTAACAGGGGAACCATTAGAAGAAGAGCTCGCCATGAGTATAAATTATCTGGCCTCCCATCAACTCCAAGACCAAACTTTTGAGGATACAACTGCCAAATATAATACTCCACTGAACTGTGCCTCACTTAGTGTCCCGGTTATAAACCAATCTATCTGGGGACACATTGGAGGGGGCGTCAGAGCCCAAGAGGTAAAAATTCAAAAAATCCTCAGGCTACTTGCCTCAGGCATCACGGCCTTTGCCAGGTCAGTGGATGGGGCGCCCCTCTCTGATACCCAGCAGGACCCAATGGCATTAATGTGCAATACACATTTTGAAATCAATTGCCTCAGGAAGAATGCCATCTGTCCTGCTCTAAACCCAAAATTTCATGGGCTGTGCAAGCCGGGGAATGTGCAACACCCAAACCTCCTGTTCAGAGAAGACCTGTCTAAACTGGTAAAAGAGCTGGATGAGGAGGCAAAAACCATTGGCCTTATGAAGGCACCTCCCAAGGTACAGAGGACAGTACCCCTACCCTCCTCTCCAGACCAGATGGTTCACTGGATATGGTGGGCATGGTTCCGAGCAACAGGCACAGAAGCCTTTTTTAGGGCAGCGCCCAAGCTGGGCCATGTTCAAGATGTGGGGATTGTGTCCTCCAACAGCCCTACTATTAGGCGCTTCCCCCCCCCCCCCCCCCCGGTGAATGCTATGTATTTACCTTTTTTGTTTCTCTCCTGAGTGCAGGCCCCTTGGCTGGGAGTCAGGAATCAAGGGGTTAAGGACTCCTGTGTCCAAAGGCCAAGCTGTGCCAGGTGACGGGTGACTCATTGGAAGCTTAAATACCAGGAGTTCCCAGAATTCTCTTTTCTTCGTCGACCCTGACTAGTGAACAGGCTGCCGGTCTGCGCTGCAGGAGGCCTGGCCACATGGCATAGCACTTTGTGTATTGTTTCCTATATTTGTCTTTTCATGTTGTATTGGCATGGATAAGGGCTGACATGAGGGTTTTTGTGTATTTTGTTTCAGGGTTATCTCCATTTAGGCAGGTTAGAGACTCTGGTTCGACGGTTCATTGCGAGGCTTGCTGGAGCACTGTTATATTTATTTGTTAGTCGATTCTTGTCTGTGACTGTGTTGTTTAAATCAGGTTTGGGGTTTTGTCTTCTTTTAACTAAATTAAAGACTATTTTCTTGAACTTGAACCTGGTTTTTGACTTGTTACGCGGCTCTGAAATACCTGCATTCGGGAGTCATAAGAAAATGGGGGCTCGTCCTAAGCTTTGAGGAACCGAGACAGTTTGGATTTTTTTTTTGGTAGGCTTCTGGTGACTGAGGAAGTCTGTGTTGTGAGGGAATTTTTTTTTCTCTTCTGTTTGTGGTAACATTTGTGCCCAGGGTTTGGCTGGTGGTTTGGTCCTACATTTGATATGGAGTTTAAAATGGAGGACTTTACTAAGGCTCCTAGTCAGGAGTTGTTTGACAAATGTACGAAGGAGCAGTTGTTAGTGCTGGCAGAGAGCTATAAGGTGCCTATTAATAAGCATTCGAAGAAAGAGGCTATAAAGTCGGTGTTATGGTCTGTGTTGAAGAGGAGTGAGGTATTGCCTGCTGCGGCAGACATTCCTCTAGCTTCTACACAGCCTGGTCAGGAAATGGGGGACCTCATTCGATTGAAGGAGTTAGCCATAAGAGAGAAAGAGCTCATGCTTGAAATGAAACGCCTTGAGCTGCAGGACAAGGAATTGGATGCCTCACAAATTTCTTCTAGGGAACGGGAGTTTGATATGAGCAAGAACATCCGCCTGGTTCCCCCGTTTAATGAGAAGGATGTGGACAAGTATTTTGCAATGTTTGAACGGGTGGCTTCGTCCTTGAAGTGGCCTAGGGACATGTGGTCCTTGCTATTGCAGTGTGTCCTTGTGGGTAAAGCACGGGAGGTGTACTCGTCTTTATCTGTTGACAGCAGTCGGGACTATGAGTGTGTGAAGTCTACGGTATTAAGGGCTTATGAATTAGTTCCAGAGGCATACCGGCAGAGGTTCCGGCCCTGCTTAGGAAGTTTGATAGTCAGACTTATGTGGAGTTTGCTTCGGAGAAGGAGGCACTTTTTGACAGGTGGTGCGCTTCTCAAGGAGTGAAGGATTTTGGGCTGCTGCGGGCCTTGATGATTATGGAAGACTTTAAGAACTGTTTCCCTGAGAGGGTTGCTACTTACCTTAATGAGCAGAAGGTGACGGAGGTGTCTAAGGCCGTGGTGTTAGCAGATGAGTATGTATTGACTCATAAAACTGAGCATGTTGGGCGGTCCTATAGTTTAGGTGCACGGCCGTTTAATCGCAGTGGTTTCACCCGTGGCAGTATCAAAGCTGTTTTTGTGCCTGCAAGTGTCAGCACATTGATACAGGGGGAGGCCCGAGCTGATAAGGTTGACGGAGATCTCAGGACTAAGGAAGGTCCTGTGTGCTACTATTGTAAAGGGAGTGGGCACATCTTAAACTTGTGTCCCGTCCTGCACAAGAAAAATGCAAAGCCTGTGGCTTTGGTTGGTACACAAAAAGCACCTGTGGTTCCTCGGATGCCTGTGTCTGATGAGTGTAGTAATTATTCTGCATTCATCATGAAAGGTTTTGTTTCTCTAGAGGATGGGGGTCATAGAGTTCCAGTATCCATCTTTGCGTGAAATCCATCTTCCATCTGAAATACCTGCATTCGGGAGTCGTAACACCTACCCCCCAGACCTCTGGGGCAGCAGCAGAGACCATACTGCTGGTACCCACTAAGGTAAGTGAGCCTGCGATGGATCAATTACAAGTTGGGGGGAGATTGCAATTTTTCTTACATGAATGGCATTGGATAACATCTGACCTGTTTATACTGCACAGTATACAAGGTTTCCAAATTGAGTTCATTTCTGACTCGCCTCCACCCACTCAGCATACACCTAGCCGCACTTTTGTATTTTCACAACAGGAGTGTATGAATGTACAAGGAGAACTTGAGTCTTTGTCCAAGAAAAGGGTAATTGAGAGGTCGAGTCATGAGCCTCACCAGTTTGTGTCCAACATATTTACTAGGCAAAAGAAGGATGGAGGATGTCGAATTATCCTTGATTTGACAGAGTTTAACACCTTTGTGCAGTATAAACACTTAAAAATGGAAACTTTTGTCACTGCCAAACAAAGTCAAGTCACAGTTAATAGTCAAAAGACTTGACTATATTCAAAGTCAAAAGAGTTTATTGTCATGTGTCCCTGACAGGACATGAAATTCTTTCTTTGCTTAGCACAACAGAACATAGTAGGCATTGACTACAAAATAGATCAGTGTGTCACTTCCCAAGGGATGCTACATGGCGAGCATTGACCTCAAAGTAGTCATACTGCAATACTCCAGTAGTCATACTGGAATCCCCTTATAACTCAGTCCCAGCCACCAGGGAATGCCCTGCTTGTCCCTTATCTCATAGTAGTGGACTCCATAAGTGGGAAGAGATTCAGCAATGCTCATATAATTCACAATGGCTTGACCTTGTGACTGTTCATGGAGCCATTCATGAAGATCACAGGAGATTTTTAAAGTTTAACTGGATGGAGCAGTTGTGGTTTAAAGCATTGCCTAATGGATTAACCCCATCCCCCAGACTATTCACTAAACTGCTAAAACCAGTCCTGGGGCTACTCGGGGCACAGAATTATATAGTTATGGCATATTTGGATGACATCCTAGTCATCGGGAGGACTTTGGGATTAGCTGAATTATCTGTGTTGGCTACAAAACCTTTTTTTTAAAGTAGAAACTGGGGTTCTTAATCCATCCAGTTAAGTCTAAATTGGTGCCATCTGCGATAATTGACTATTTGGGATTCACCATTAACTCAGTACACATGTCAGAGACTCTGCCTTGGAACAAGCAATTAGAGTTAATTGAAGCCTGCAGGTAACTCATTGTTAATAATCAACCTTCTATTAAACATGTGGCTAGTATAATTGGAAAATTGGTGGCTGCTTTCCCAGCTGCTCAGTTCGGGCCTTTGCACTACCAAAACTTACAGCGTGCAAAGGGACAGGCACTCAAGCTTCATAGAGGTCGCTTCGATAGACCCACGCAATTGCCAGCTGAAGTTCTGGCTGAGTTACAATGGTGGGTTACCAATATTTAGTGTTGTTCTAGTACTATTTTAGTCGATACACCATCAGTTATCCTGCAGACTGATGCCAGTGTGCTAGGTTGGGGTGTTACCAATACCGTCTCGAACTGCGGTGGCAGATGGGATCTGCAGGAATCATCGATGCTTCAGTCACACGATATTAACTACTTGGAGTTGTTGGGAGCACTCTATGGGTTAAAGGCTTTTTGTACCAACATGCATCATGTGCATGTCCAACTTCAGATTGACAACACTACAGCAGTAGCGTACATTAATCACATGGGTGGAAATAAGTCTGTATCCTATGATAAATTGTCTAATCTCATCTGGCACTGGGGTATTGCGAGAAACATCTGGGTTTCAGCTATCTACTTACCAGGTAGATATAACACGGTGGCAGACACCAGGTCACGAGAGTTCAATGACAACAAAGAATGGATGTTGAATCACGAAGTGTTTAATGCCATTGTCCTTCGTTATGGTGTATTCTTCGTCATTGATCTGTTTGCATCCAGGCTCAATCATCAGTTACCAATTTACGTGTCATGGGAGCCAGACCCAGGGGCAGTAGCAGTAGATGTATTCTCGCTACACTGGGGTGGGAAATTTTTGTATGTTTTTCCACCATTCTGCCTCATTAGTCGATGTTTGGCCAAAACCGAGCAAGACTCCGCCTCTGGCATATTGGTAGTACCAACTGGCCTATTCAGCATTGGTTCCCTCTGGTTCTAGCTTTAATTACACATCCCTTGAGCTGTGCCCAAGAGCAGAAATATGCTGGTACACCCGGTGACAGGGGCAAGTCATCCTCTTCATGACCGTATAAATGTATTGGTTTGCAGATTCTGAGGAGACGGTTCCTGGGGCTCGGGCCGTCAGAGCGTACGATTACTCCGGCCTGGAGGAAGAGCCCACAGAAACAGTACATCACTCACATAAAGAAATGGGAGATGTACTGTTCCCGCTGTAATATTTTATATGACACGGCTTCTATCACGGACGTTTTGGAGTTTCTTTCTTCACTTTTTCATGATAACAAGCTCAGTTACAGTGCCATTAACAGTGCCCGGGGCGCTTTGTCAAATTATTTATAGATGGGGTCAGCAAACCACACGGTAGGATCTCGCCCTTTAATAACTAAGTTTATGAAGGGCATTTTTAACTCCACTCCCCCTAGGCCCTGGTATTCACATATATGGGATGTGAGTCTGGTTCTCACACTGCTTCGTCAGTGGGCACCAGCTTCATGCCTGTGTCTGCACCATCTTACACTCAAAGTAGTCATGCTCATGGTGCTGGCCTCAGCACAATGGGTCCAGACATTACATAAACTCAGACTGGACAGTATGGGTACATCTTGTAATAGCATCACCTTTTTTGTTCATGACCTCATTAAGCAGAGCAGGACAGGGATACTGGGGCTCAAATTGAGTTTTATGGCATACCCCTCAGATCCACGATTATGTGTAGTGTCACACATACTGCAATACATAAAGGTCACAAAGAGCCTGAGAGGCTCGGAACTCTCCTTCTTTGTTGGTTATACCAAACCTCATAAGCAGGTTACCGTGCAGACCATCTCTAGATGGATTAAACAGGTTCTGGCGTGTGCAGGAGTGGACACTGACACTTTTAAACCTCATTCCACCAGGGCTGCATTGACATCAGCAGCAAGGGATATGGATGACCCTCTTGACCACATTCTAGTGGCTGCGGGATGGTCGAATGAGCGGACGTACCAAAGGTTTTATAATAAGCCTATCGCCAGACCGGGGATTTTTGCTAATTCTGTTTTAAGTTCTTTCACAGATTTCCCCTGGGTGAGAGGGGTCACTGTTAATTTATTTTGTTATTAAAGCATCAGTATTGTTTAACCATGTCATGTTTGAATGCATTAATTTTTCTCACTCGTCCTGGTCAATTGATGCAGTTGTGACGCATGGACTCGTTCTTCGGCATGAAATCACAGAGCTTCAAAATCTTCACGTAGTCACTCACGTGACTCCGAAGTAAAATAGTAAGATTAAATGAGAACTTACCAGTTTGAAGTTTGATCTTTATTTTATGAGAAGTTACAATGAGCGATTACGTGCCCTCCACTCCCGACACTCGTAACATAAAGATCTTTCTGTAAGTTCTAGTCAACTCTAACCTTACTAGTTTAGTTCAACAACTCTTCTCTGTGATTTCACACCGCTGCTTTGAAGATTGACGTGCATGCGTGGTGACGGCCTTCTTCACGTAATCGCTCATCGTAACTTCTCATAAAATAAAGATCAAACTTCAAACTGGTAAGTTCTCATTTAATCTTACTATTTTGGGGGTGGACTCTTCTTCAGATTCGACACAAGAAACTGCAGATGCTCGAATCTTGAGCAAAACACAAAGTAACTCATCAAGTCGGGCAGCTTCTGGAGAGGGAATGGAGACTGTAAATGAATCTTTGTAGTACCCCAAAACGTGTTCCAACCAGTGACAAGCAAGCCGAAAAGAATGGCACAGTGAAGTCAGTTGCTTTTTCTTTAAGCTTAAGGATAAAGAGACAAAGGAAAAGAGAGCCATGTCTAATTAGAATTAATTGGGATTTTGCTTCCATGGTTTTTGCTCCCTGATTGAAACTACATGGCCTTTAGTCATTATTCTGCGTCAGCAGAATGCTGCTTTTAATTGTTTTGTCTCAGTTGATTTTCAAATCTAAATTTCCTTTTATTCAGAGTAACCTTTACCAAGTTGTAATTACAGTTAATCCCCTTATAGAATGTATGGACATTTGGTTCTCTGTGAAAAAAATCAAAGCATGGTTTTGCAGTGATTAGTGGAGTACCGCAAGGCTGCAGTGACTACTGGGGTACCGTAAGACTCAGTGCTGGGACCCCAGCTATTTACAATATATATTAATGATTTGGACGAGGGAATTGAATGCAACATCTCCAAGTTTACAGATGACATGAAGCTGGGGGGCACTGTTAGCTGTGAGGAGGATGCTAGGAAGCTGCAAGGTGACTTGGATAGGCTGGGTGAGTGGGCAAATGCATGGCAGATGCAGTATAATGTGGATAGATGTGAGGTTATCCACTTTGGTGGCATAAACAGGTAAGTAGACTATTATCTGAATGGTGGCCGATTAGGAAAAGGGGAGATGCAACGAGGTGTCATGGTACACCTGTCATTGAAAGTATGCATGCAGGTGCAGCAGGCAGTGAAGAAAGCGAATAGTGTGTTAGCATTCATAGCAAAAGGATTTGAGTATAGGAGCAGGGAGGTTCTACTGGAGTTGTACAGGGTCTTGGTGAGACCACGCCTGGAGTATTGCGTACAGTTTTGGTCTCCAAATCAGAGGAAAGACATTCTTTCCATAGAGGGAGTACAGAGAAGGTTCACCAGACTGATTCCTGGGATGGCAGGACTTTCATATGAAGAAAGACTGGATAGACTTGGCTTGTACACATTAGAATTTAGAAGATTGAGGGGGGATCTGATAGAAACTTACAAAATTCTTAAAGGGTTGGACAGGCTAGATGCAGGAAGATTGTTCCCGATGTTGGGGAAGTCTAGGACAAGGAAAACATTTTTCTCACAGAGTGGTAAATCTCTGGAATTCTCTGCCACAGAAGTTAGTTGAGGCCAGTTCATTGGCTATATTTAAGAGGGAGTTAGATGTAACCCTCATGGCTAAAGGGATCAGGGGGTATGGAGAGAAGGCAGGTACGGGATACTAAGTTGGATGATCAGCCATGATCATATTGAATGGTGGTGCAGGCTCAAAGGGCCGAATGGCCTACTCCTGCACCTATTTTCTATGTTTCTATGTTCTATGGTTTTATTTGAAAAAGACATGACAAAAAGATGCTAAACAATATTTCAAAGACAGGAGCTGACAGAATATCTTTTAGGTAGACATAAAGTGCTGGAGTAACTCAATGGTTCAGGCAGCATTTCTGGAGAAAAAGGATGGGTGACATTTCAGGTCAGGTCCCTTCTTCAGGCTTCAGCACTTTGTGTCTATCCGTGGTATTAACTAGTTCCTGTGGTTCATTGTTTCCACAGAATACTTTTGAGGGCTCTTTGGTTATTTGGTTCTAGCAAAGATGAGTGGGAAGCCAGAGGATTGGGTAACATTTAAAGAGCAACAGAAGATAACTAAAAAGGTAACAGGGGAGAAAAGATGAGAAAAGATGAAGGTAAGCTAGCCAAAGTAAGAAAAGATGAAGGTAAGCTAGCCAAGAATATAAAGGAGGATAGTAAAAGCTTCTTTAGGATTGTGAAGAGGAAAAAAAATTGTTAAGACCAAAATTGGACCCTTGAATTATATTGTGTTCAATTTATTGTCATTATCTCATTTTAGAGACAAAATTGATTTTCCTTACAGTCAGTAACATAAAAGTAAATAATAAATAAATAAACATATTTTAAAAGCACAAAAGCAGAAGTCCACACACAACATAACCCCACAGCGGCACCAGAGTTAAGGAAGGTACCATAGTCCAGCCAGCCTCCCTGCCCTGCCGATCTTCCCAGATGTTCACCCGCGGTCAGTTGAAGTTGAAGACTGAAAAGAGTAAATTTATTATGGGGAACAAGGAAATGGCAGATGAGTTGAACAGGTACTTTGGAACTGTCCTCACTTAGGGAAGACATAAACAATCTTTCTGATGTACTAGTGGCCAGAGGATCTAGGGTGATGGAGGAACTGAAGAAAATCCACATTAGGCAGGAAATTGTGCTGGGTAAACTGATGGGACTGATAAATCCCCAGGGCCTGATGCTCTGCATCCCAAAGTACTTAAGGAAGTGGCTCTAGAAGTCATGGATGCATTGGAGGTCATTTTCCAATGTTCTATAGATTCAGGATCAGTTCTTGTGGATTGGAGAGTAGCTAATGTTATCCTACTTTTTAAGAAAGGCAGGAGAGAGAAAACAGGGAATTATAGACCAGTTAGCCTGACATCGGTGGTGGAGAAAATGCTGGAGTCAATCGTAAAAGATGAAATAGCGGCATATTTGGATAGCTGAGTCAGCATTGATTTATGAAGGGGAAATCATGCTTGACTAATCTATTGGAATTTTTTGAGGATGTAACAAAGAAAATGGACAAGGGAGAGCCAGTGGATGTAGTGTACTTGGACTTTCAGAAAGCATTCGATCCAGTCCCACATAGGGGTTTAGTGAGCAAAATTAGAGCACATGGTATTGGGGGTAGAGTGCTGACTTGGATAGAAAACTGGTTGGCAGACAGGAAACAAACAGTAGGGATTAATGGGTCCCTTTCAGAATGACAGGCAATGACTGGTGGGGTACCGCAAGGCTCGGTGCTGGGACCGCAGCTATTTACAATATATATTAATGTTGAAGAGATTACAAGTAACATTAGCAAATTTGCAGATAACACAAAGCTCGGTGGCAGTGTGAACTGTGAGGAGGATGCTATGAGAAAGCAAGGTGACTTGGACAGATTGGGTGACTGGGTACGTGCATGGTAGATGCAGTATAATGTGGATAAATGTGAGGTTATCCACTTTGGTAGCATAAACAGGAAGGCAGATTATTATCTAAATGGTGTCAAGTTGGGAGAAGGGGAAGTTCAACGGGATATGGGGGTCCTTGTTAATCAGTCTGTGGAATTATCTGCCTCAGGGAAGTGTAGGCTGGTTCTTTGGATACTTTCAAGAGAGAGCTAGATAGAGCTCTTAAAGATAGCGGAGTCAGGGAATATGGGGAGAAGGCAGGAACGGGGTGCTGATTGTGAATGTTCAGCCATGATCACATTGAATTGGTTGAAAGGGCCGAATGGCCTACTCCTGCATCTATTGTCTATATAAATGTGGCAAGAATTTTGGTTTACTTTAGAATTTACTAAATGGATCTCCTGTCAGTGGATTAGTGGGATTACTGCCTCAAACATAAAACTGCTGTTACCCTGTTGCATTTTCTCTTGGGATTAACAAAATCAGAGGAAGGAAAATCATAAAAGAATCATTCAAGCTGCCATTTAGCTTTCTCTGCTATTGTGTCACAAGTTCTTATCTGAATACTTCTTCAAGAGTCAAGGGTGTTTTATTGTTTTATGTCCCGAACCAGAACCATGAAAATGTCACTTGCAGCAGCACAACAGATATGTAAGCATGGTACTCTGTAGACACCATAATAAACAGCAAAAAATAAGTTTAGTATATGAAAAACAAACAATAATAGTGCAAAAACAAGGTCCCCAAGTCTGTGTATTTTGGAGCTTAGTTGCAGGTTGTAGTGTTTAATAACCTGATGGTTGTAGGGAAGAAGCTGCTCCTGAACCTGGACGTTAGGGTTTCCAGGCTTCTATACCTTCTTCCTGTAGGTACGAGTGAAATGGGAGCGTGGCCAGGGTGTTGTGGATCTCTGATAATGCTGGCTGCAATTTTGAGATAGACAGTAAATTAATCTTCGCAGTACCCCAATCCTGTAGATCCCTTCGATGGTAGGGAGGTCAGCACCTCTGATTGACTGGGCAATGTTCGCCACTTTTTGCAATCTTCTTCATTCCTGGGCATTTGAGTCATTGAACTAGGCCGTGTCAATATGTTCTCTACTGCACTCCCGTAGACGTTCAGGAGAGTATTCGTCGAAATACCAAACCTCCCCAATCTTCTAAGGAAGCAGAGGCATTAATGGGCTTACTTTATGATTGTATCAATGTGCTGGGTGCAGGACAGATCTTCCGAGATCTGCATACCTCACCACAAAGACAGTGCTTTTGAGATTTCAACCAGTCAAAAAATCCCCTGTAAATATCCTACCTCTTTCTTTAAACCCCTGTTCTTTGGTTGTGAACATCTCTGCTCAGAGTAAAGGTTTCTCACTATCTACGTTATCTGTCCACGACACAAGTGCATGTTAATGGACCATTTATATTTAAATAGTCAAGGATTTGAATCTTAGCTGGGGTGCCAAGGGAAATATTTCAGTCAGCTAAGAAGCAGCGGGAACAAAATGAGAGAGACATTATGCACTGAGATTAATAGCAAATGATTGTATGTGACATAGGATAACTGACTCCCACTGCTGCCCCCCTCCCGGCACCCCCCCCAGTCCAACAAAGAGGGAAGGATGCATCGCTGGAGGGGGCTGATGTTATACGTGTCGTGGACAGATTGTGTGTGGGTCCACTTGTGTCATGGACAGATAAGGTAGACAGTGAGAAAACTTTACTCTGAGCAGAGATGTTAAGCCGGTTGCCTTCATTCCAATACCCATGAAGTGCTTTGAAAGGCTGGTCCTCTCTCACATCAAATCCAGCATCCCTGCCTCACTGGACTCTCATCAATTTGCATACAGGGCAAATAGATCCACAGAGGATGCCATCTCTGTGGCTCTTCACATTGTCCTGACTCACCTGGAAAGATAGGGCACGTACGTGAGGATGCTCTTCATAGACTATAGCTCTGCCTTCACCACAGTCATCCCCACCAAGCTCACCACCAAACTCCACCAGCTAGGCATCAGCTCGCCGATATGCGACTGGATCCTGAATTTTCAGACGGAGCGACCACAGGCAGTGAGACTGGGCTCGCACCTGTCCTCCACTATCACCGGCACACCACAAGGCTGTGTACTGAGCCCCATGCTCTACTCCCTCTACACACGACGACTGTGTTCCTGCATTCGACACCAACACCATCGTCAAGTTTGCAGACGACACAACGGTGATAGGGTTGATCACCAACGGTGAAGAAACAAACTTCAGAGCGGAGGTGCAGAACCTGGCGGTATGGTGTTCACATAACAACTTGTCCCTAAACACCTCCAAGACCAAGGAGCTGATTATCGACTTCAGGAGGACACATAATGGTGAATACGCCCCAATCTCTATCAACGGGGACAGTGTGGAGAGAGTGTCCAGCTTTAGGTTTCTGGGCACACACATTTCAGAGGACCTCACATGGTCCACCAACACCGTCAAGAAGGCACAGCGGTGCCTCAGGAAGGCCGTCAGCATCCACAAATACTCCTCACACCCTTGTAATAGTCTGTTTGAACTCCTACCTTCCGGCAGACGTTACAAGGCCTTCTATGCCCGCACCTCCAGACTCAGGAACAGCTTCATCCCCAGAGCTATAGCTGCTCTGAACCGACCCTGCTGAGTGCCCCCCACCCCCATGAACAGTCTTCCTTGGATGGTCACGTTGTACATCGACCCGGCACAGACCTATTTGCACTTTAGGCTGTTTTACTGTTATTTTTTACAAATCATGTTTCTCGAGGTATCTAAATTTTATCTAAATTTTATTATTTGTTTAAATTATGACATCGGATGGAAGCTGCATACCAAATCTTGTTGCACCTATGTGCAATGACAATAAAATATATTATTATTATACCAAGGCCCTATTTACTCTTTGTTGGACATGTAAAATCTACTGAAGCTCGGTGCAGCCAACACTAAGGCTCAGTGGAGGAGGACCGCAGTCTAGGGTCCTTCCGTTGCTGGACAAGGGGGCAGCCCCTCAAAATAAGGGAAGGGATCCCACGCCAGTAGGCCACATGAGTGGCAAGGGTGGGGGATAAATTTGTGAAATTTGAGCAATGTATGTAGACTGTATTGAATAATTTGTATAGCTTCCGAAAATGTCTGATGAATTTTTTGCACGGTTCATGTAGTGTATAAATTTATTACCTGAATAAAGTCTATTTTGAAATAAAACAAATAAATATTAAGGAAGATCTAAAATGTTCTCTCAATCGGCCTGGTGGCAAGAATGCGAAGCCCTTTGTCTTTAACCGTATTGCACTGTACTGTAAAGGGACAATGAGAATTGTGAATGTTCTGCATCGGGTATAGTGAGCGATCTGAATGTTCACCATTTAACTCAATGCCACAGATCGCTGCAAATGTTAAATTATTAACTGGCGGTGACATTTATTTAAAACACATTTAATTATGACCAGTGTAATGATGCAGAAATGATATCTGCTGTATTCTGCTCCAATAAATCCATCCATCCATCCATCCATTTCTATATCTATATCCATTTGTCTACTATCTATCTATTTCTTTCTAATTTTTCAATTCTATTCTTTCATCTATCTATCTATCTATCTATCTATCTATCTATCTATCTATCTATCTATCTATCTATCTATCTATCTATCTATCTATCTATCTATCTATCTATCTATGTCAAGATACAACACATTTATTTTACGTGAGTGATTCCGTGAAGAACCCCGCCAGTTCGCATGCACGTCAATTATGTCAGCCGCATTGGCGCAAGCACCGGACTGGCAGGGCAGCGCAGTGCTCCTGCCGGCGGTAAGTTAAACCTAGAAGGTAAGTTTCCTTTACTTACCAGGGTTTTGTTCAAGCAGGAGCCTCTCTTCACAGAGGTTTCTTGCCAGATTCAGAGCCCGACGAGTGAGCCGGCTATGGGCTGTGGGGAAACCCCGGTCCGACTGCGGAAGCGGATAGCCGGTAAAAGATCGGGTTTTGAGATAAGCAGCCGCTGACAAGGCAGTCAGTGGCTTCCTGCCTGTGGGGATGCCGTGGAGTGGCAAGTAAGTAACAGCAGAGTTGATGACAGTGCTGTCAGCGGCTCACAGGCACGTTGGTCCCCAGGCAGGGAGTAAAATTGGTGGAAGAGAGGACTCGGTCAGCCCTATTGGACTCGGGTGAGTCAGGCTGCAAGGGGTTTCTCTCTAATGATAAGGGTAGAGTTTGCATGTCTGCTATAGTGCTTTTTAACCCTTCACAGGTGAAGATCTGCACTACAAATTTTAATTAGTGAGATTACAAGGGCCTATGGGACAGACCACGCCAGCTGTGCCTAGGATAAGGCTGCTTAATGTGTAAAAGCGCCGGCCTATGGGAGAGCCGCACCAGCAGCACCAGGCACAGAGCTGTTTCATGTGTGAAAGCACCGGCCTACGGGAGAGCCGCATCAGAAGCGCCTGGGACAGGGCTGCTTCATGTGAAAAAGCGTGGCCTCTACGAGAGGCGGCACCGGCAATGCCTGGGACAGGGTTGCTCAAGGTAACACATAACTCTGCTAGGCCCACGGAGTCGGGGGAAGATTCCCCACCAGGGCTGGATAGCAAAATAATAGGCCCATGGTGTCAGGGGATGATTCCTCACCAGGGCTGGATAGTGCGTTTGAACGACCATCTCAAATGCAGCAACTATTGCATACAGTGCTACAGCAGGGCACACACCAGCAGGAGGAGTGTCAGCGCCACCCTGTACAAAAGGCGCCAGCAGCACCTAGTAGAGTGCTGCTTGATAGCACCCTAATGGATGATGAGGAGCATGCCATGGGTCATCTTAGCTCTGACCCCGACTCTGTTGGTAAGGTTGAGCCAGATGTTCACTCTCTGCAGGCTGCACCAGCAGCGCCAGTTGACAGAGCTGCTTCAGGTCTCCATCTTGGAGGTGGAGACCAAGATGGGACAGTATCCCGCTGATGCCGAGTCTCGGGGTATGGCCGTGGGGCATACCCCGAGGGATGAAGGGCACGTGTCAGAGGTACCTTTTTCCTGACAACAAAGTTGCCATCCCAGCAGATTGTTCCATTCTGGTACAGGTCCAATGGGGTCATATCAGCATAGGTATCCTGCGGCCTGCGGCAGGATCCTCATCATCCATTAGGGTGCAATCAAGCAGCACTCTACTAGGTGCCTGTTTAGGGCTGCCTATGAATCACCCTCTCTGAGGAGGGGAGTGCGAAAGGTCAAGATATAACTGACTCTAGGCTCTAAAGAGGTCGATGGAACATACTGGAGCACATATGTGCTGGCAGTGAACAGCGCCAACAAGGGGATGTGAGAGCCAGCCGCTGAATCTTCTATTCAGGTAAGGCCTATTCAACAGGGGAGAAAACCTGGCAGATGGATCAATTAAGGCCAACGGCGGGCAAACGTTCATTGTTTCAGAACTCACCCCAGGTGCTCATCGGCAGTAAGCGGTTCACTGGAGCTGGGGGCAGCATGACAGCTGGGCAGAAGTTTCCACCCTACCAGCTTGGAAATCAGGCCAGAGTTCTTGTGCAAAGCACCCATGGAATAATGGCATGAGTGGCCTGTTTATTATGAAAAATGGCGAGTGTGGGGCATATGAACTTCCGAATATGAAAACGTATTTTTCCTGACTAACAACAGATTCATAACGGTCTCAAAGATCCATTCTATGCAGTTCCCATTACAGAGATTATCAAAGACAATATAACTGTACTAATAACAGTAAAACATTGCGAAATGGGATAAACTGTTTGATGGTCATTGGGATTTACCTTTATCTATTAATTAGTCTATGACTCTGCCCTGTGGCAAGAGATTGGAGTTAATAGCAACCTGTTATAAAACTGACTTCTATTTCATCAAAAGTAATTGGCAATATAGTAGCTGTGATTCAGCTGTGCAAATCGAGGAACTGATATCGTGCAAAGTAGCGACCTCTCAAAGGACATGTAGATCATTGTTAACAACCTTATGCTATTATCAGCTGAAGCTAGCTCAGTCACAATGATGAACAAACAGTATTCAGCTTTGCTCCAGTATTTTGGTCGGTCAAATTCAGTTATTACAAACTGATGCTAAGAACTCTAAGGTGAGAAATTCCGAATACCATGTCTAGTTGAGGTAGCGGAGATTTGCATGAGTTGCCAATTCTTCAGTTGTTGGTATCAACTAAATATATACACTAGATGTATCCCATGGGTAAAGGGCTATTGAGCAAACATACATAATCTACATGCGCAACTTCAAGTTGCTACACTACTGTCGTGGCATATGTTAGTCACATGGCAATCAAGTAAAAGTATCCTGTAATAATTTACCTAATCTCCTTTGCCACTGGTGTATCATCAAGTTCAGATCGATGACAGCACAGAATAGGTATTGGATCTCAAAGTATTATGAAGGTATGGTTCAATGGTACATCGAATATCGACATGTTGGTTTCATGTTTATTCACTGATTGCAAAAATATGTGGCAGAACAGTGCGGAGAAATACATTCTCGCTACAAAAAGGAGGAATGTTCTTTTATGTCTTCCTCCATTTTGCCTCATTAGTTGGGTCTTGAAACAGTCAGCAAGACCTCGCTTTAGGTTTTCATACTGTCTGACTGGCTAAGCAGCATGTTGCCTGCTTTCATCAGGCATAATAATATAACCATATATGGTTATTCTAAAAAACAAAAACTTTGCTGGTTCAAACTGTGGTTCAGAAAACTGGCCTCTGCATAATAAAACAATTATTGACTTACACATTCTGAATGGACTGCCTTATGGCTCAGGTTGGCACATCAAGCCATGGATGTGCTCACTGCAGAGTGCAGGGATAGCACCAAAAAAAGCAGTACATTCCTATTGAGGGGATCGGAAATGGGTTTGATTATTGTTAATGTTACATTTAATACGGTACAGATTACTGACGTCTTCCAGTTCATTCTTAAATGGTCTTTGACAATAATTCAGTTATAGAGCCACTACAGCTGCAACAAACGGGAACCACTCTGTCGGGTTCAACCCCGGATATCGAGTTGTAAAAGAGATCTTGACACAAGTACTCCCACTACAAGCATATGCAGTTTGGATATTGGAAATGTGTTAACAATACTTCACCAGGGGGTTCCACCTACATCCTTAGTCATGACACTAGTATCAGCACAACGAGGGCAAACATTGCAAACTCTGTGGCTAGATAGGATTGAAATGGCTGCAGGTGCCAATACATTTTACATTTCTGATCTACACAAGGAGAGCAGACCAGGGGCGGCAGGATTTAAGATCATATTTTGGATACCCCACGGACTCACGTCTATGTGGGAGGGCAGGCTTGCTATCTATATTACTAAAAGTCTGATCATGACCGCTTTTGGCTCACTTTGCTGTGATTTCTGAGAGAACTCCGCCACCTACGGCCGTGATTTTTGGCCTGCTCACTCGGAGCCCCCCTCCGCCTTCCTGGACCAGAGTGTTTTTTCCATCAATGAAAATGAGAGATATTAATGTTTAAAAAAAATTCCCCGTTCTCTCTGCTGCCCCTGCTGGATGGAGTGGGATGGACTATAAAACCAGGAAGTGGCGTGCCTCACTCAGTTTCTGCAAGATGGAGGAAGTGAGAGGTTCACATCTCTCTGAGCTCTGAGTAGCACTGAATACATTTCTACTCAACTGTGAGTGCCCTTAATGTGGTTTGAAAATGAAAATATGGTTGGTTTGAAGTAAAAAGGCACTGCTTGCAAATGGTTGTTTGGGGGATTTGGGCTGAAGTTAAAAGGCACTACTTACTGCAAATGGTGGTTTGGATGCTTTGGGTTGAAGTAAAAAGGCACTACTTACCGCGAATGGTGGTTTGGCTGCTTTGGGTTGAAGAAAAAAGGCACTACTTACTGCAAATGGTGGTTTGGCTGCTTTGGGTTGAAGTTAAAAGGCACTACTTACTGCAAATGGGGGTTTGGCTGCTTTGAGTTGAAGATAAAAGGCACTACTTATGCAAATGGGGGTTTGGCTGCTTTGGGTTGAAGTTAAAAGGCACTGTTTACTGCAAATGGTGGTTTGGCTGCTTTGGGTTGAAGTTAAAAGGCGCTACTTACTGCAAATGGTGGCTTGGCTATGTTAATCTTACTATGTTAACTTCGATTTTTGTTATCTGTGATTTCATACCATGTTCGCAGCAGGGGTGGGCTGTTTTCATGGGCAGGGCTGGCTGTGGTTGGGGTGGGGGGCAGGCTGTGTTTGCGGGCAGGGGCTGTGAGCACAACATCTCCCTCCCCCACACACCCCCTCCCCCACACATCCCCCCCCCACACACAAAGACTCCCCTCCCCCACACACCCCCCCGCACACAAAGACTCCCCTCCCCCACACACTCCCTCCCCCACACCCCCTCCCCCACCCCCCTCCCCTACACACACCCCTACCCCACACACACATACCCGGCCACCACACCCTCCCTCCCCCACATACACCCTCCCCCACACCCCCCCTCCTCCACACACCTCCCCACCCCCACCCCCCCCCCAACACATCCCCCCTCCCCCACACACCCCTCCACCAGCCCCCGACAGGCCCCGCCTGAAGCCGGCCCCCTCCACTGGCTGCAGGACGCTCTCCGCCTGAAGCCATCCCCGTCCCCCGGCTACAGAATGCTCCCGCCGTTACGTATGGGGAACAGGTGAGTGGTCGAATATTTCATTAGGGAATGGGTTGCGTTGGGGGACCAAGCCTCCTGTGTGACTGGAACCCAACGGGTCTCACTTAGTCTATTGTTATCAGTCTAGTTTAATGTACCCAGGTACAGTGAAAAGCTTTTTGGTGCATGCGATCCAGTTAGCAGATAGCTTTATGATAGGATGGTTCAGTCGCCTGATAGCAGCTGGGAAGAAATTAATGGGCCTGTCCCACTTAAATGATTTTTTTGCTGACTACAGGCGACTGTCGCAAAATTTTCAACATGTTGAAACATTTTCAGGGACAGTGGCGACAACTTTCGTTGTCGTAGGTTGTCGCTAGGTGTCCTAGGTGAATTCCATTAAAACTAGTTCCTGGCAGTCGCCTAAAGAGTCACCTAAGTGGGACAGGCCCATAACCCTGAATCTGGAGGAATGCGTTTTCACACTTACCTCCAGATTGCTACTAATGAACAATGTAGATACGCAGTTTTAATTGTATCCTAATAGAAAAGGTTTGTGATTTCTGAGATCGTGCAGGTATTGGATTAATGATGCCCATTCCAGATAATCAGACATTTCCTTAATTGGACATTATTAAAGATGGCCACGTTGTTAGGCTTAGGAGACAATCACTATGGTGTCGTGTAAGGCTCAGTTCATAGTCCATTGACCCAGAGTCAAAAACTTTCTGTTTCATTGCCTAGTTCCAGAACAGATTCTTAGGTGAGACTATATTGGCGGAATGATAGATCATTAGAGATGTTGCCTTTTGGATGAGATTTTAGATTGAGCCTTTCTCAGTTTTCTCTGGTGGTCATAAAGATTTCATTGAAATGTTTTAAATACTAACTTGGGAGTTATTTTTTAAGTTACAGTCACTATCTATTACTCAATGAATATCACTCTACCAAAATCAAATTTCTCTTTCTGTGAGCTTGCTGTTGCAAATGTTTTGCCATTATTTCAATGTTATAGCCATGACTGTGCTTTCAAAGCAATTAATTTGCCCTAAAGCCTCTTGGGACATCCTGGAACATATATAAAAACAGACCTAAAGTGCTGGAGAGGTCAAGGAAATAGTGTTCACGTTGCTGACCTGTTTCCGCCAAACTTTCCACCACCACCCACAAGAAGCACAAGACAGACATCATTGTATGTAAATGCCGAGAAGTGTGTTCAGCTCTGGCTGAACAACTTCTAATCTTGTGTGTGGACTCGACAAGAAGAATAAAGTGCTGGAGTAACACAACGGATGAGGCAGCATCTCTGGAGAACATGGATAGGTGACAATTCAGGTCGGGACCTTTCTTCAGACATGAAACATCGCGTATCCATATTCTCCAACAATGCTGCCTGACCTGCCTAGTTACTCCAGCACTTTATGCCTATTTTCCTAAACCAGCAACTGGAGTTCCTTGTATCCACAGATATATAAATACACAAATCAGTCTTTCCATTTTGTCATTTAGTTATTGGATTTAGGTTACAGAATGTCCAGAAAACAGTTTGAATGGATAAGATACAACTATATATCAATAAGTGACTTACATTTTTGTTTTAGGTTTGTTTTCTTTCTTTTTAAATTACATCTTTACTGAAGTAGAATAAGTGTTGTGCTTCTGTGGGATGAAATCTCTCGCACTGACTATTTAGTGTGTTCGTTTGAACCATTTCAGCCACTAACATTTTCCCTTGGGTTATTTTGAATATGGTGCAGGAACTGGTGTAAATCTGCCCCCATGACCTACATTCTGACTTACAGGCCAAATTCACATTGTGTAACCAATTGCCATTCCAGAGCTTTCATGATGGTTCCATGCATTAAATTATTTGTATTACATGCATTATTTGCCTGAGTGCCTTTAAAAAACACAGTGTTTTCATTGTATCTGAGTAAGTATTTCATACTTGTCACCCCCCTCAAAACTGCGCATACAAAACTCACATAATTTTCTAATTTCCAACATGTAGAGGAACCAACAAGAGAACAGGCTATTCTAGACTGGGTATTGAGTAATGAGGAAGGGTTAGTTAGCAGTCTTGTTGTGCGTCGCCCCTTGGGCAAGAGTGACCATAATATGGTTGAGTTCTTCATTAGGATGGAGAGTGACATAATTAATTCCGAAACAAGGGTTAAAGAAAGTTAACTTTAAGGGTATGAGACGTGAATTGGCCAAGATAGAATGGCAATTGATTCTTAAAGGGTTGACGGTGGATATGCAATGGAAGGCATTTAAAGACTGCATGGATGAACTACAACAATTGTTCATCCCAGGTTGGCAAAATAATAAATCAGGGAAGGTATGCAGATGTTTGCAGATGTCACTATAATAGGTGCTGTCGGATGCAGTGAAAATAGATAAAAGAATTGCAGTGGGATTTTGATCACCTAGTCAAGGAATGTAAATGGAGTTTAATTTGGAGAAGTGAAAAGTGTTTCATTTTGAGAAGTCAAACCAGAATAGGAATTCACAGCAATGAATAGGATCCTGAGGGGTGTTTTAGATCAGAGGGCTCTATGAGTACCAATACATAGTTCCTCTGTATATTTACTAGTGATGTTGTTGTGTTTACGTGCATTATAAAGCTGTAGCAAGTAGGAATTTAATTTGTTTCCTTCCCAGAGCAATGCACCATTGCACCACAAGTCAGCAAATAGTCACATTAATCTATCATTAATGGAATGAAAGCATTAAAGAAACAATTATTGTTTGTCTCAATATCACATATCACACATTTATTATTGTTCTGGTATGCTATCTACTATATATTCTGTTATATTGTTATACTGTGAAAACAATTTGTTCAAAATAAAATGTGTGCCAAAAGACCCATCCTTGTATATATTTATGTGTATTACATTTTCTAAATGAAGTAACTGTGCTGTCATGCAACATCTATCTATATATCTATATATACACTAGAATAAGTGGGACCCGTTAGGTCATGGGAGAGCTGGTCCCCCAATGCAATATTCCACCTCTCCACCAATTCCAATATGGGGGGGGGGGGGGCTTTCTGGAGAGCAAGTATTGGTGTTGTGGGCTGAAGCGACTGGTTTCCAGAGGGCTAGTATGGACATTGTGGGCCAAATGGATTCTTGGGGTGGCAGCTCAGTCACTCAAGCCTGATGTGTTGGCAGCTCACTCACGGGTATTGAGCTGCTGGGCTGGCAGTTGACTCATGGCTATTCCCTGAAATTCCATTTCAAGCAGGGTGCAAAGCCACCAAATATAAATCAATTTTCCTACCATTTCAAGCAGGGTGCAAGGCCATCAAATTCAAGTGCAGTTTCTTACCACTTCGAGCAGGGTGCAAGGCCACCAAATTCAAGTGCAGTTTCGTACTACTTCAAGCAAGGTGAAACCACCACAAAACCCCACATAAACACCACATAAATATTAAGATTAAATGAGAACTTACCAGTTTGAAGTTTGATCTTTATCAGGAGTTACGATGAGGGATTACGTGAAGACACCACCAGCACGCATGCACAACATTCTTCAAAGCAGTGGTGTGAAATCACAGATACCAGAGTTGACTAACATAGTAAGATAAGAGAGAACTTTATATACCAGTTGACCTTCATAATAGAGGGTTTGGGAGCGGAGGGCACGTAATCCCTCATCGTAAGTCCTCATAAAATAAAGATCAAACTTCAAACTGGTAAGTTCTCATTTAATCTTACTATTTTATTTCAGAGTCACGTGAGTGACTACGTGAAGATTTCAAAGCTCTGTGATTTCATGCCCTGGAAACGAGTCCATGCTCACACACTGCCATGCTAGGAATGGAGGATGAACGCATTTCAGACATGACACTGTGCTGAAAAACAAAAAGGTATTTATTCATACCTAAATAATAATGCCCCACATTGGGTAAATCATGTAACAGAACTTAAAATTTTACCTGCAAACATCTCAGGAGCGGCCACGGGTTTATTATAGAAGCGCTGAAAAGTCCGTTCATTGCTCCAACCCGCTGTAGCAAGGATATGGTCCATAGGAACTTCCATCATCCTATCTGCCGATGTGGATGCAGCCCTGGTGGAGTGAGATTAACAAATATTAGTGTCCACCCCCGCTGCACCCAATACCACCCTTAACCTTCTGGAAATGGTTTGAACTGTGACCTTATGGTGAGGGCGTTTGTGGGAGAGTAAAGCCCTCTCCATGCCCCTTAGACTCTTGGTGGCCTCTATATATCATAATATATATGTCACAATGCAGAGCTGACTATCTGCAGGATAGGCCAGAAATTCTAATTTTTGGCCAGAGGAACCGGGTCAATCTTTTTTTAGTAACCCCTGTATCAGGATGGTTATCTTGCCATTAGTTATATACATGGCGTCCATACTTAGCTTATGTAAGGACTGGACCTGTTGTGCTGTTACAAGTGCCATTAACATAACAATGTTATAGGTTAGTTTATCCAGAGTGAGCCCCGATATAGGTGTCCATCCTCGAAGCATAGTCAATACTATGCCTATGTCCCATGTATGGGTGTATCTGGGCCTGGGGGGATTAGAGTTAAACCCCTTATCAGTTTAGATACCAGTGGGTGTGATCCTACAGCCAGGTGATCACTCCCTCGGCCCAGGTAATTAGATAGGGCACTCTGAGCACAATTAATGGGACTGTAGCTCAATCCCTCATCGAAATGAAGGGTAGCCAGGAACTCCAGCACTTCATTGATGGTGGCTGAGTCGTATGAAGTGTTCGTTCTGGTGCAGAACACTTCCCATTTCCTTACATATGTCAGGTACTGTCTTCTGGTGGACTCCCTGCACGACGCTGTGATGACATTGATCGTCCTGTCGGAGAGTTTGTATTCCAGAAATGGCCTGTTCAGAATCTGCAAATCAATAGGTTCATTTGGTCATGGCATGGATGACTGACTTTCCCCTGTCACAGGGTGTACCAACAGGCTTGGCCTTTTGATGATCCGAATGTAGGGTTCTGAGGCCATCTTTAGTACTGCTGGGAACCATGGTTGGGTAGGTCAGTCGGGAACAACCAAAATACCCGTTGCGGAGTCTTGTTTAATTTTTTGTAAGACCCGACTGATGAGGCAGACGGGGGGAAATGCATTGCAAAACAAATCCCCCCCAATGCAGCGAGAAAGCATCTATCGCTGCTGCCCCCGGGTCTGGTTCCCAAGCAACATGTGTAGGTAGTTGGTGATTAAGTCTGGATGCAAAAATGTCAATATCTGGTGTCCCATACCGTTCTATAATATCTGCAAACACTTCCCGATCCAACATCCATTCAATGTTGTTGTTGAATTTATGTGACCTGTTGTCCGCCACTATATTTAGAAGTGGCTGAGATCCAAATCTCTCTATCCAGACACCAGTGCCAGATATTATTTGCCAATTCATCACATGATATTGACTTTATTCGACCCATATGATTAATATAGGCCACCACAGTGGTATTATCAATTTGTAATCGTACATGCAAATGGTGCATGTGTGAGCAGTAGGCCCGGAGTCCATGAAATGCTCCCAGCATTTCTAGATAATTAATCCCTAGTGCTTTGAACAGAGTTAATTCTTGTGCACTCCATCTGCCACCACAATGTGAGGTGGTATTAGTTGCTCCCCAACCTTTAGCACTGGCATCCGTCTGTAATGTAACCGAGGGATTCATGATAGTGATTGGGTTAGAACAATGCTGAGTATTTTCTATCCACCAATTTAATTCTAATTTAGTTTTCCCTGGTAGTTCCATAGGCCTATTGAAATGGCCCGCATGAGTTTTAAGAGCTAAAATGTTTGCTCTTTGTAGATTTTGGTAATGGAGTGGTCCAAATTGTGCTGCTGGAAATGCAGCCACTAGATTCCCAATCACTCTGGTTACTTGCCGAATGGATGGTTTTCTGATGCCAGTGAGGCTTTTACATGCTTCCGTCAAGTCTGTCACTTTGTTTGGTGGCCAGATGATAGACATTTGAACATAATCGATGGTGAACCCCAAATAATCCATGGTAGTGGAGGGTCTCAATTTTGATTTATCTGGATGTATGATAAATCCTAGCTTTTGAAAAAGATATTTGTGACTGATACTGCCAATGTAGCCAACTCCAAATTCTCACCTACAATGAGAATATCATTAAGGTAAGCCATAACAATATGGTTATGTTTCCTTAAATATGCTAAAGCTGGTTTTAACAATTTTGTAAACAGCCTGGGAGCTGATGATAACACATTGGTTAAGGCCTTATACTGCCAAAGCTGTCCCATCCAGACAAATTTTAGATATTTACGATGATCCTTGTGTATTGGTACTAAATAGTATGCATCCTTTAGATCAATGCAAGCCATGTCGTACCTATCAGAGATTAGCTGTTTGGCTGTGACAAACGTGTCCATTTTGAAATGGGCATACTGAATGGAAGTATTCAGTTCGCTCAAATCTATAATGATGCAGCATCTGCCATCTTTTTTGTTTTTGGTAAAAATGTTTAATACGAACTCTTGAGATTCTCTGATTGTCTTCTCAATTACCCCTTTTGCGTTTAGTCTTAACGGTTCAGCATGGCCTGCTGTTCTCTCTTTTTGTGAAAGTATGAACTTCCGGCTAGGCGTATGCTGAACTGGGATGGGGAGTTCGTGTGCAAATTCAATTTTTTTAACCCTGAATACTTCCGAGTATGTAAGGATCAAAGGTAAAAGTGCTCCACACATGATGAAACAAGTGCAACTGTCCACCAACCCTTGATGAATGTAGGCATGCAATGTTTTTGAGGCAACCAGACCCACCTACCTCCAAGGTTACTGGCGGTGCTGTGTTGGTTGTCTCTGTCCTTGTTTCTTGATGTGTTGTGTTGCTGCGGTGTGGGGTTGGTGCATTTTCCAAGAAGGCCGGGCTGGGCCATGGTCTAAAAAAGACCGTTGTGCAGGTGGGTCAGCCTTCGAGCTTTCACCACCAGATGGTCTCTTATTGTAACGATGTCTGGTGGATGTGTCGGGGTGCTGCCGCTGCTGATAAGGGGTTTTGGAGGTGGTTGGCACCTTAATTAGGCCAATGGCCTTGGCCTCCTCATCCAGGTCTTTTACCTGCTTCGAGAGGTTGTCCCCAAACAGCAATGTGGGCGGCTGTGCACTGCTAGTCCTGCATAATCCCGCAAACTTGGGATTGAGTGCAGGCTTGATGATGCTCTTCCTGTAGCTGTTTATCTCGAATTGAGTATTGCACAGGAGTGCGAGAGCGTCTTGCAGCTCTTCAGGCATCTCAACCCCATCCACTGTTCTGGCTACTGCTGTAATCCCAGCAGCCAGCAGTTTGAGGATTCTCTGGACTTTCACCTCCTGGCTCCTAATGGTTAGGCTCATGTTGCCCCAGATGGGGTTGTCGACTGCAGGCACATTTAGAGAAATGCAATTATCTGGAGCAAGGTATTTCTCTGCCGTGTTGTTGATAGCTTGTTCCTGCAGCTGGTTGGTAGCCATGTAATTAATACTGGCTGCCAGATTAGGATGTAACGGCAATCCTTTCTGGGTTGGCACAGCGTGTTTGTTAACCATACCCAACAACTCTTCCTCCGGCAACCCTAACACAGGTAAGTCTTCAGCCATTGCCCCTTCAGGGTTAGCCCAGCTCTGACCCCTAATGCTTCCCTGTGAAGAGGGTGAGACATTTGGCAGTCCTTGATAGGATGCTGCCGTGGGCCTGTGAAGAGACCCACTGTGACTCTGCCCCTGCAATTGCTCCACCATCTGCTCCACGCGGGAAAGATGCCCGCCGTCGCTATCCGCGAACGGGGTGTCCTCAGGTCTGGACCCAGCCGAGTCAATGGGCCTGTCCGACTTCCGGGTGTTTTTGCCACCGGACCGCGAAGCACTTGCGGTCTGTTGCGGCAAGAAGTGAGGGGCTGCTGGATGCACCTGCAGCTCTGGAGGGTCGGCACGCTGCTGGCTGCTTTCCACAGCAGCGATTTTAGCCGCTGCTCTCCGCAATTTCCTCGACTCCATGGTGTCTTTGTTCATGCTGGAAATACAAAAAACACAGTTGCCACGCTCACCAGAATGGTAAAACTTACCTTCGGTAGGTTTTTAAACTTGCGCTGGAGGAGCGACGCTCCTCCCGACTGTTGCTCCTTGATGCGTTCGACGATATGTCACGCATGCATGCTGGCAGGGTCTTCACATAGTCACTCACGTGACTCCGAAGTAAAACACCACATAAACACCACACTCACAGTTCAGTGGACATTCAGTGTGTTCAGTTGATTCACAGCTCAGACAGTCTTGACCTCTCCCTTCCCCAGCTTGCAGAGACTGCGCCACACCCACACTTCTGGGTTTTATAATCCCTCCCCGTCCCTCCGGAAGGGGCATGGCCTTCTTGGCGTGATTGACAGGAGAGAGATTCTCAACGTGTTTTAAACACTAATAACACTTTTATTTTTAATTGATGGGAAGAATCCACTGCACCTGATGAACTGTTGGGGATTGAGTAAGATGGCCAAAAATCACAGCCATAAGCAGTAGCGTTTTCTCTAAATTTAATATACAGTGCAAACTGGAAGTTGTAAAGTTTCCACCACCAACAGCAATTTGCAGTGCTTCACTTCAAACCAACCACGACCAACAGCCATTTGCTGTGCCTCACTTCAAACCAACCACCACCAACAGCCATTTGCAGTGCTTCACTTCAAACCAACCACCACCAACAGTCATTTGCAGTGCTTCACTTCAAACCAACCACATTTTCATTTTCAAACCACTAAGGGAATGCAAGGTCAGTAAAACCACACTCACAGTTTAGAAGACATATATTCAGTGTTATTCTCAAATCCTCTGGCCCTGACAGCTGGAGGGGGACTCTGAATAAGATGGCCAAAATCACGACCGTAAGTGGCAGCGTTTTTTCTCAAATCAATATACAGAACAACAGGAAGTGTTCAAGATCAGACTTTTAGTAATATAGATTACTAAAACTCTGATCTTGTTTGTTTGTTTGTTTGTTTGTACGTGGTGAGTCCTGGAAACTCTGCCAAAATGGTACACGATAGCGCTACAATGTTTGGCCTACCTTACTCACCATTGTCCTGGGAATGTGCAATAGCCAAGTTTCATTCAGATTGATGGTATATTTTACAAGTTATTAACATTTTAAACTTTGCAAAAATCACTTTTCCATTGGCCCGGCCCATCAGCCACGTTCGGCGTCACAATGATGGCACAATGGGGTCCTGAATCATTTTTTTAAAATGGCGATTTTCATTGACATGGATTTAATTCTAAAACAAACTCTGTTTTAATATTGTTCTTCCATTTTCATTAACATCTAACATTGTGTTTAGGTTATTTTAAAGAAAAAATGTGATTTAAATTTGAGGATTCTATTTTTTTTTAAATCATGATTTTCACGGTGGGGTGGTGGGATGGAGGGAGGTGAGGAGTGGGGGAGCAGGGGGGATAAAGGGAGAGGAAGGGGGTCGAGGGAGAGGAGGGGGTAGGGAAGGAGAGGGGTTATGGAGGGAGTGAGGGAGGGAGTGACTGAGGATAGGGGAAAGGAGAGGGAGAGCTGAGGGAGGGAGTAGGGTAGGGGAGGGGAGGAGGAGATGGGAAAGAAGAGGGAGGGTGAATAGGAGTGGGGATGAGGGAGTATGGTGGAGAATAGGGGTAGGAAGAGGGATGGCAAGGTAATGGAGGAGGGGCGGGGAAGAGGTGGGAGGGGAGGGAGGGGGTGAGGGGAAGAAGCAGAGGACGGTTGGTGTAGGGTGTGGAAGGCGAGGATAATGGAGGAGGGGAAAAGGAGACTGAGGAGGAGGAAGAGTGTGATATGTTCACATTGATCTTATATTTTACAGATTATTACCATTTTGAACTTTAAAACCGTCGCAGTCGTGCTCCCACTTGCCGGCGCAGTTGGGGGAGGGTTGTCGTAACTTGTGTCACAACAGGGACCTCTGGCGTCACAACGTGAACCCATCAGCCGCGCCTGCGCAGTTGCGGGCTATGGGTCAATGGTGGAATATTGCCTTGGCGGATGGGACCAACGGGTCAGCACCTGGTCTAGTACCTATTAAAAGGTTATTTATAATGTTAAAATGTGATTTTCTCTTATTTAAAGCCGATTACAAGTGATGAACTAACCTCATATTAAGAGTTTTCTAAGGTAGACAAAAATGGAGCGAAGGAAATAGGCAACGTTTCGGGTGGAAACCCTCCTTCAGATTAAGAGTTTTCTAATTCTGTGGCAAAATTTCATTGAGGTTGTTGCTATTAAATCTGCATCATGTTACTGTTCTTAATTGCATCAAATAATTCTTTACTAAGCTGAAAAAGTCTTTAAAAATGATACTGAGAAGCTGTTTGTTTGCTTAGGTTCATGGTTGTATTTTTAATATTTGAGGAGGCGCAAGTAAATTTGATCAGAATCATGAAGTAATTTCACAAAACTAACTAATTTCTGGGCCAAACGTGGATTGCTGATTCAGTTCTAAAACAAAGATTTTGGGCTATATCTTTATTATTCCAAGAAACCACAAATCATCACAAGCAATCAGCAAAGATCACAAAGGGCCCTGAACAGTAATTGTTAAAATGCATCTCTGATTATATCTATAAACAAGAACACATCTTTACTGTAATAAAATACAATATTCGAGGGCATTGCGGGATGCAGAGGGAGGGAGGAATTAGTGAATCGGGCGGCTTTGAAGGACCTGCTGATCTTATCTTGCCCACCGATTAGTACGTTCCTATTTCTGGATGAGCTAGATAAACATCTCCACCTGCCATTAAAAAAAAAATTGGATTAGTTGCTCAAGAATGCACAAAGAAAATAAATGTAAACAGAGGTGATTCATAACTTGGGAAGAGATTATTCAAATGTGAATCCTTGCAGTTAGAAACAGATTTGATATGGTGTATAAAGAAATGCAGCCAATTTGACTAATTACTTTGTAACTGATCGCCCTGAGGAGAACACACAAAACCAACCAGATATACAGTCATAGATAGATACAGTGTGGAAACAGGCCATTCAACCCAACTCATTCATGCCAACCAAGATTTGTAAAGCTGACTGGGTTATGGGGAGAAGGCAGGACAATGGGGTTGAGAAGGAAAGATAGATCAGCCATAATAGATTGGCGGAATAGACTTGTGTAGGAAGGAACTGCAGATGCAAGTTTAAATTGAAGATAGGCACAAAAAGCTGGCGCAACTCAGGGGAATTGGCAGCATCTCTGTAGAGAAGGAAAGGGTGACATTTATTTCCCCAGTTTTGTATTCAAAATCTGGGGAAATAATTGACCAAATTTAGAGATTTTTTATCTCATAAGGTAAATCCCTACCAAAATATGTAACATTCTCCCCGTTGTTGCCTCTGGTTTTTGAGGAGATATTTCAAAGGCAAAATCACACACACACACACACACACACACACACACACACACACACACACACACACACACACACACACACACACACACACACACACACACACACACACACACACACACACACACGTATATAGATAGATTATACTTACCTCAACCATTTCCTGCAGCTGCTCATTCCATGTACCCACCTCTGTGTGAAAACTTCACACCTCAGATTCCTATTAACTTTTCCCCTTGTACTTTTTAAACATCTGGCCCTGTAAATCGACTTTGCTTTCTTCCCATCTCAATGGCACCTTTTCTGATCATTCAAGTGTGGCCTCAGCAAAGTCTTGGACATGACATGACATTTTCAAATCTCAATTCCTTGATTTATAAAGAGCAGAGTGCCAAAAGCTTTCTTCACCACCCTGTCTACCTGTTCTCAGTCAAAAACGATAATAATCATAATAGTACTTTATTAGCCAAGTATGTTTTGCAACATACGAGGAATTTGATTTGCCATACAGTCATATCAATAAAGAGCAACAAGACACCCCAAAAAAAAATTAACATGAACATCCATCTCAGCAACCCCCACATTCCTCACTGTGATGGACGATCGGACCCCAGGTTGGGGCTAGTCGAACCTTCTGCGACTTGGAGCTTCCCGACATCAGTCTCTACCCGAGACTGCAAACTCCGCGATGTTGAAATCCGTAGGCCACAGTTGGAGCGTCAATCCCATGCAAGGAGATTGCAGGCTCCGATGGTAAGTCCACGGATGACGGCCCCACAGTTAGGCTCAAAGTCCGTCTCGAGCAAGGCCGCCAGCTCCATGATGTTAGGCCACAGAGCGACCAGAGATACGATCCAGAAAACAATCGCATCTCCGGCAAGGTAAGAGATTGACAAATCCGACCCCTCCCCCTCTCACATCCCTCACTTAAAGCAAACCAGAGAACATTAATACCTAATTTTCAAACACACTGAAAATTGAAAAAAAAGTCCTTTATTATAATTAATCATGAGTGAGAGACCATGAGAAATTTTTTTCACGAATCTTCAGGAAAACCTGAAGGCAATGGTAATTTAAATGCTCTCAGCAGCAGGGTAATGATCCTTGACTTATTAAATCTGTATCAATTTGTTTCAATTTTCTACGATCTAAAAATGTAAGGTGCAGCTGAAAATGACATTTATCTTTCTGAGAGGAAATGGTTTCCTTTTTGGAGCAGACCAAAGTGCCAAAGTGAAATTTAGATTGATTGTAAGTACATCCAGCTTGTCTTTCTCTTGCAATTGTGTTCTCTTTTATCTGCCCTTGGTTCATGTGAAACTATCACTTGAGTCCCATGTTACCCAGGAAGTTTGAAAAGTGCTTTACATTCGACAACATTTCTTTACGATGCATCTCCATTAATTCAAATCATCCAAGCCTTCTATTCATATTGAAAAGTCCCCTGATGTGACCCTACTGAACCTCCTTGAGCTGGCTACTCTGGTTATTGTTCAACCCAGAATCACCATGGCTTTTCTCCAATGTGTCTGTTTGGGGGTCTTGCTGTGCTTGGCCTAAAATGCTCCACTTGTGAATGAAAGTTTAGGGAGATTAAAGAAAATAATGAATTCCAGCTTATAAAAACATGCAGAAGGTCCAAAATAAGCAAATAAAAAACGAGGAAGTGATTTTACATAAAGAAAATGGCACAAGGTTCACAAATGGAGGAGGAAGATTAAGGACACCACCAGACTGATATTATTATTTAATTGTTGCTTAACTTAAGTGTTTTAAATATATCTTTAAAGAGTGGACCGCTCATGGCTTTCAATGAATTGTAGAACTAAAATGTCCCGATAAATTTGTAGGAATGAAAATCCCAGCAGTTTAAATAATATCAACTGAAATAGTTTGTGCTTTATAATTTGATAACCTTCCAGTGTGTTTCACAGACCCACTAGAACTGTTTAACCATATAACCATATAAAGGCCCTGTCTCACAGTGCGAGTCCACCCAAGAGTGACCCCAAGTGAAAGAAAAAAAACGGACTCGTGGTTATGCACGAGATTCAAAGTTTATGGTCAAGTGTTTAACCGAGTTCCCACGGGCATGTTCTTTATGCGATGTTCCAAGGTGCTCTCCCGAGTTACCAAGTTCCTCTCCCGTTACACTTGAGCCAACCATGAATGAAGGTATGTTTTAATAAAGCAACAATGTTAAAGAAAACACCTCCATCCTGTGGCTTTGAGTTAAAGATAGAAATCAGCGCGGCTACATCTATTAATATGACCTACAGAGGGAAAATGCGCATCAGATTGTTGGGAGATGGAGCTCAGGGTTCGCCTCCTGAGCTGCTTTGGTGCCCAGGTGTGAGGGAGGTTGGGGGGGGGGGGGGCGTCATTAATCTGTCTGGGGCGACAAGGCCCTTGGGTTCGGAGTGGTGTGCAAGGGAGATTTAATTCTCTCCGATCTCTCTGAAGCCCCGGATGAGAACAAAGGAAACCCATCTTGCCAGCGGGTACAAGCCCGTTGTATATAAGGGTCTCAACCCGAAACGTCACCTGTCTCCTTCACTCCTTCGCTCCTTAGATGCTGCTGCACCCGCTGAGTTTCTCCAGCCTTTTGTGTACCCCCGTTGTATATAACTTTGCTGCTGACGCGCACACCCACTCTCTCTCCCTCTCTCTCTCTCTCTCTGCTCTCTATCACTACAGCTCAGAGCCCAAGCTCGCCATCCTATAGTGGTAACATTCACATCGGGTCCCCTGCACACCCACACCCCCTCTCTCTGACACACACCCCCCACAAGGCAACAGGCAGCGTGAGAGACAGAGAGTTTGTAGGGTGTTGGTTTTGTATAAGGATTTATTTTTAAATTATTAGCCAAGGTCGGATTTACTTATTTTAAACGAAGTTTGGAGCGCTTGACAATACTTTTTACTCTTTGCGCTCGTTTTCAGAAAGGGTTCAGACCCCGCTTGGCTCGTTGCCCCCTTTGAACCAAGCCCTGCGAGAGGGATGGAGGGAGGGAGGGAGGGAGGGAGTGAACAAGAGCGCCGAGGAGGAGAGGGAAATAGGGGGGGGTGGGGGAGTGGGTGGAGGAGAAATTGGGAAGAAGTTAGTTGTTCAGATCAGAAACCTGTAGGCTGGGAGCCATAATGGTGAAGAGCACACCCAGTTCTTCTGAGGAGTGCATAAGAGACTTAGATCGGAAGCAATGTTCCTCTAGAACTGTAACTGAAACCGTGTCCACATCACCTCCTCTTGGCGGGACCCCAAAACCAGATCTACGCGTCAGGAAAATCCAATGTTCATTGATTCATCTCCATGGTTTTATAGCTAATTTTCCAATAAATAACTGCAGTAATCACCCCCCGAAAGGGTAGGATAGGGCTGAAGCCCAGTGTTTAGACGTTGGAATGTTTTTTTTTAATCATTCTAATAGAATGATTTTCCAACTCCTGTGGTAATTAAACTTTTTTTTCACTCCTAGTTTTTTTTTAACATATTTTTAGGATATACATTATATATAAAATTGTACACATGGGAAAATAAGACGAAAATGATCAAAAAACAAAGAATATTTAGTCTAGGGTGAATTAAATTTTGTGATTAAGACTCGAGTGTGAATGGCACTGAAATATTTTAAAGAGTTCCCACGGTAGACTCACGAATCACTACGTTAAACGCACGGGCCCTACGTTCTTACAACGAGTCTAAATGTTTCAATTTTAAACTTGAACAGTAAATTTGACTCGTGGAAAAAGTCAAACATGTTTGACTTTTTTCACGAGTTCACAAGTTTCGCGGGTACCTGCCGTTAGCGCCACGAGTGGACAAGTTGATCGCGCGAGGTCCCACGTTCCCGCTACGTTGGCTGTACGTGATCACCACGAGTGAAAACTCGGGGTCACTCGTGGGCCAACTCGCACCGTGAGACAGGGGTTTAACAATTACAGCACGGAAACAGGCCATCTCGGCCCTTCAAGTCCGTGCCGAACAACTTTTTTCCCTTAGTCCCACCTGCCTGCACTCATACCATAACCCTCCATACCCTTCTCATCCATATGCCTATCCAATTTATTTTTAAATGATACCAACGAACCAGACGCCCCCACTTCCACTGGAAGCTCATTCCACACCGCTACCACTCTCTGAGTAAAGAAGTTTGTACACAAAAAATTGGTGGTGTAAACATTTTTGTGCATTCTGGATGTCATGGTCACTTTCATTGAAGTTAAGGATGTCCATATCATTTTTATGAAAAATTCATATAGTGCAGGTTGAAGACATCAATAAACCTATACCAACAAAATATAATTACAGGCTAATTAAATAAGAAAATCATGACATACATGAGTATTCATGATATTTTACAGCAGTTACATCCTCAGCAATTTGAGGTAGTGTAAAGTTAGCATCTATAAAATAAACGGTGACTTTATTTGAGAAGTATAACTGCACTT